>OZ024915.1:23143305-23383545 GCA_964017125.1 Flabesymbios commensalis | reverse complement strand
GAAGGCAATTGTTGAAATCTGCATCTTAATAATATTTTATATTTTGTTCAAGTTAGACAAAAGTTAGACACCCGTAAATTATAGATATATACTGGGTCAGCTTGCAAGCGAATGAAAAGTTTTGGTAATAAATTCTACATTTTTAGTCGTTTATGTATTTTTCTTTTCAGAGTTCGTGACGAGCTGTAAATACCCGTTATTCTGTCAGAGGTTTCCAGAAGATGACGATCCCACCATCTGCCTCTCACCGCCTGGAAAAAGTAATCCATTAACCCTTTAACCACCGGTCCCGATTATACTTGTTTTTTAATGTTGTATCATCGTATTACATATCAGCTTTTAAACATGTTCAAGATAAAACGTGACATCAATCAGCAAGATTTGAAAATATTTGACCAACATTTTTCAATTCTGAAAAATTGTCACCCACTTGAAGTTGTGAATCGCGTCAGCGAGACACAACTTCAGGTGAGTGAAAATTTCAATTAAATAATTTGGCGGTTAAAGGGTTTAAAATGATATAGGTATATGGCGTCATCTAATAAGAATATAAAAGAGATCCCAGAACACAACATTTTGTATAATGTTTATACAACGCTGGATCAACGTCGAAGGCGTTTTGGCCGTTGTTGTATCAATGTTATACGAATGTTTTGTGTTTACTGGGATATAATATTAGACCAATTAATTTCGCGTACCATGGATTGATTTATTTTGTCTATAATCGAAAGGTTTGATTTCTCACAAATTTCGTACTAATTCTTTTCGATTTATTGATATTAAGGTAATTTTCAATTGTCGTCATTTTAAATAGGATATATTTATAAACATATTTCAATGTGGAGGAATAATTAAAAATATAATAGTGAAATATAAAAAAATATCTAAATCTATATATAAATATAAAAATCTATTGTAGGAAAGAATGCGACAGATTACATAAGTGGAAAACCAGGTGCGTGACTATATTTATTTTATTTTTATTTATTTTATTTTTCTAAGGCATGGTAACACAATTCTGCGAATTTCGATATTCGATGCTTATTCCAACTGCTCGCTTAATATGTGTCAATCGATTACATTTGTTTTTACATTGTTATAACCTAAATCCAGCTGAATACGTATGTTGCAGTAAACACTACATGGCAGGACCCACCAGACGCTTTGAGATGTACATTTGACGAGGGAACACATGCCACTACCATCAAGATAAGGAAGATGATTTTAATTGGCTTATCACCACAGAATCATCTGATAGATTTGCTTTTCGAAAGAGTATGTTTTGATGACGAGCTCCATGCTTACTTTATTTGCCTACGATCCACCATTATAGTGTCTAGACCCCTATATCTCCAGTAGTGAAACAGCAGCATAATTCGTGAAGGCTATATGATAGTAATAGATACTAAAAGAGTATTTACCAATGAATAATGGTATTTCTCAAAATTAAATCACCTTGATCTGAGTTTATATGCTCATTTTAATTATTATTTTAAGTACCAGTCAAGATAATTTAGTCTTTTTTTGTATTTTTATTAGCATTTTAAATAGCGCATTTGAAAGTATCCTCGCCTTCAATTTGGCCTCCCATTTGACACATATGATATTTTTTATTAATTTGCAGCGCGTTAGCGACATTTATTTTCAAGTTGGTCAAAATTTCACTCAGATGGTTATATAGACGGTTAACCTTTACAACGCTGAAATAGTTTTATATAAACCATGGAGGCCGAAGGTTGTTTTCAATTTGAAATCATTTGAATACGTATGTTATGGGTCTACGGCTATCATAAATATTGTAATTCTTTCAGTGCGGAAACCGTCTTTATACGTCAGAATCTAACGTCTTTATACGTTAGAATTTGACTCTGACATAAAGACGTTTCCCGCACTGAAAGAATTAAAATAATGTCTAATGGCCGTGGACCCATTACATAGGTATTCAAATGAAGCGAGCTAAAGTCTATGACACAATTATCTGGAGTGCATGCTTTTCGTCGATTTCTCCTTCAATTCTGAACCGATTTCTTTGAAATTTTGCACAGGACATTTCCAAGTCACGTCCTAACAACGGTAAAAATGTTGCTGAGTTTGATGATTTCAAATTAAAAAGCCCTTTGGTCCATGGTTTATACAAAATATTACAGCTTTGCGGGTTAAAGGGCTAACAAATAAAATTTTTGAATTGTGAATACCACGTAATGATAGAGCGTATATGAACTCTATATTACTGTAGGTATGTACTTGGTATCTGAGGCATCCGGTCAATATCCATGGTCCAGGGCCCGTCTACAGGCCCCACTCGTGGATATCAAGACAAACATGTGTCTCTTATGGAAGTATAAAATGGACGGAAACAACGTAGGGTCACTAACGGTAAGCATACTGTTATTTTAAAACACACCACTACATTATTTTAGGGCATGGGCTAGAACCACCCACCATGCACCCCCCCCCCCCCCCCCCACACACACACACACATTTCACCCACACCAACTTTTTTTAAACCTTGATATGTCTAAGACATGAAATGAGATGTTAAAAGCAAAAAAATAGGGATGAACTTTATATTTTGACCCCTTATAGGCAGGTATCCCCAAACCCGTCTAAAATTATGGGGTAGGGCTACGCAAACGTCTGTCGTAGCTATTCTTGTTTAGCAATCTACACATGCAATATACCATATGTAACAGATAATTAAATTCCCGTTCTTATGATATATTACACTATACAGTAGAGTTAGTAGTTGTCTCTCCACATACGCTCAAGCATGATATTTTATTATAAAATGAACAACAAAACAAACGATTCAACATGGTGAAAGAAAACGACTTTAAAAAATGTCATTATTAGACATATCCATATCTGGCCTATATTTTCTGAAACCAGATATGTGTATGCCTAAACATGTATGCTATTTATATTTATTAATGTCCTGAATTTTTTTTAATGAAAACATATTGAAGCCTTACTTGAAAATATTTGTATTTAGCATGGGCTGATATCTAAAACATGATTTTTTTCTCGGAATTTTTTTGTATAATTTTGTATCCACTTATTTTTACATAATTTTTGTGTGCTGAATTTGAATCTGTCGGATAATATTCTATATTTGGTGACCTTCACCTTCAAATTAGCAAAACACAAAATGGCTGCCAAAATGTAAAGAAACCCCCGTATTTTCTATGTTTTTTCGCTCAAGAAAGCACAATTGATGATTTCTGCAAGATTTGTATTATATATTTTTTTCCTAGTGTCTTTGGAAAGAAATAATCTTTATTTGTCCTTTAAATACAAGATGTCCGTCGTTTTTTATAAATTTACTGCTACTATAAGTATACCGCTAAAAATGTTGACGATAGTATGATTTATTTCTGTTAACATAGCGGACCAGAAATAAAAGTTAATGACGAGTAAATTTGGCGGCGAAATTCACCTTTATATGAACAAGAAACAAAATTACTATCAAAATGTAAATTAAAAACCTTCATTTTATTTTTGGCACGAAATTGCTCAATTTTTTTATTTTGTATGACATGGGGGTCGAAAAAAACATTTCTGGTGTTTATTGTTCATTGTCTGACCTATAGTTTATCGTAAAATCCAAGATGAACGCCATTTTACATATTTACTATAAAAATAATGACGTCATTTTAAATACTAAGCAAATCAAAACCTGTTATAATATACTGTGATTAAATACAGTTTCGAATGCCTTGCAACCTTATCTGGCGTAATACGTAGTCTATATTTTAGTTTTCCATTAAACAAATGCTGTTTATTACATTATAGTTCACATGCATAAAAACATGTGTTTGTTGGCGGTAACCATTTTGAACTTGAAGGCCAAACAAAGGTCATTTTGATCGAAAAACATGAGACATAAATTTATCAACTCTAAATCATGCAGAAACCAGAAATCGTGCAATAATATGTAACAAACATATAAAACAGATGTGGTTTTGGCGGCCATTTTTGGTTTTGCTTATTTAAAGGTGAATGACACCAAAGATAGAATGTTAACCGACATATTCGAATTCAGCACACTCAAATTATGTAAAAACAAGCGCAAAAAACAATTAGCACTCAAATGTCGAGCAAAGTTCAATGTTTTATATTTCAGCCCACCTAAATACACACATTTGCATAAAAAGGCTGAAATATTCTCTCATTTAAAAATATATATGCCATGTACAAATCTAAATGACACTCAATCTTAAGCAAATACACATCTGGGTTCAGAAAACTTAAATATAGATATTGCCAATAATTATGTTTTATTAGGTCGTTTCCATTGACCATGTAAACTGGCTTGTTTTGTTGTCAATTTTGATTATTTTGTAATAAAAAAACATGTTTCAACGTATTTGTAGAAAAACCCCTTTAATCCACTGCATCATGCAACACTATAACGAGAATTTAATTACCTTTTATATGTGTAGATTGCTAAAGAAGGATAGCTACGACAGACGTTTGCGTAGCCCTACCCCATAATTTTAGACGGATTTGGGGGTATATAAAATATAAAGCTCATCCCTATTTTTTTGCTGTTAACATCTCATTTCATGTTTCAGACATATCAAGACTTAAAAAAAAGCTGGTGTGGGTGCAATGTGTGTGTGGGTGGGGGGAGGGGGGGAGGTGCATGGTGGGTGGTTCTAGCCCATGGCCTATTTGCTTTGTCCGACCACTACATTCTAAACCGGGATTGTATAGTTATTGTTGATCAAGTACAGACCATTATTATCACGGTGGACCTATAGTGCTATACTCAGTCAGGTGTGACCGAACTGTTGATTATGAGAGATCCTCATTAGGGTCGGATGTGTTTTTAAGTCAGTTAAAACACCGGTCAAGTTTCCGGTTCGAAACACTTGGTGTATGGCTCACACCATCGCTTTGCCTTATTCCAGAGGTCCCTCTGACTAATCTATAAATGCAAGCATAATTACGTTCTCATTCTTTTTATGAAACTACACCAAATGATGCCACATTATATCATGCAAAGCTTACATTGTAAAATCGACTGATTTTTTGCATTTGTTATTTTTAGATATATTTCAGTGGTATTAATGACACAGAATCTCGTATTTGGTTTCGGAAAAGTTACCAAGGATCGAAATGGAAAACCGGTCAAGTGAATCTGCCTGTTGATCAGTACAGCGTTATATTTGAGGCCACGCGCGGATCAACATACATGTCAGATATTGTCATAGATGACATCACAACTACTGATGGAAAATGCAGAAGAATAGGTAAGGAAAGAATAACATATACTATCCATTGACGGTCCAGCAAACGCGACACCTGGAGCCAATGTTGCTTTAATGTTGGTCTACCGTCTACTACGCTGGCCCAACATTGAATCAATAGTCGCAGAAACGAAACATTGGACCAATTCTGGCTGAATGTTGGGCCAGCGTCGCAGATGGTGGTCTAATATTAAAACAACATTCAATGTTCAATGCATCGTCGTGCTCTGATAGGCACTGAGTCGGAATTTAGTGCAAATTGTAGACAAAACTGGTTCTTGATGCAAACCAAATATAAAACTAAAAGTAGTTTCACCGCTTGTTTGAAAATAAAATGATATAGCAAAACATCTTGTATTCGATTTGTTTGTCAGCATGGGTATTTGGATATAATTATAAACAGTTTACAAAATGGGTATTTCTATGATACTTTAGTAACTTTAATAATTATAGCTTATGGACTTATAACTGGGATAATTTTGTTATTTCATAAGGATGTTCTACAGTAAAATAGTATTATCGTGGGTATACATGTACAAATGTTTTATGTAATTTATTCATCTTTCAGGTTGTGAAGAGGATGAATTGTCATGTTATAATAAGAATTGTGTACCAGGAGAGAGAGTGTGTGATCGTGGCAATGACTGTGGTGACTTTAGTGACGAAACCAACTGTGGTGAGTAGGGGAATAGGAGCTTTTAACCTTTTAACCGCCAAATTATTCAATCTGAATTTTCACCCACTTGAAGTTGTGTCTCGCTGACGCGATCCACAACTTCAAGTGAGTGAAAATTATTCAGATTTGACAATATGGAGGTCAACTGTTTTAAAATATTTCTGATTGATGTCACATTTTATCTTTAACATGTTTAAAAGGTGATACCTAATGTGCTAATAAAAAATGAAAACCTGAATATATGCGGCACCGGCGGTTAAAGGGTTAACAACCTCATTGACTCCTTTTCAGCCACCCCGACAACACTGACGTCATGGGAAAATGATAAATATTAGCAGCTGATTAGGATTCTGTGCAGAGAGAAACCAGTTGAATCTATCAGAAACATTCCCTTTGAAAATACATGTCGAGGTGTCAGTGCTTTTCTCTGAGTAGTTGAACCTTTTCACCGCTAATCACGTCTAGAGTCGTTTTCAATCTGTTTTATTTGCCAAACAAATCACTGTTATTAGGAATAAAACGACTGTTTCAACACCAATATTTGAAAATGTGTGGTCTCAAATTAAACACATATGACTAATTTTCAACCACTTGAAGTTGGGAGTCGCGGTAGCGACACACAACTTCCAGTGGATAAAAATGTAATAAATTAAATTCGCTGATAAGGACTAGCAATAATCTAATCTAAATTAATGCATGTAGTGTGTAGTGTTGAGGACTATGAGTGTAGTGTGGGTTCATGTATCTCTTTGCATTATTTCAGAGTGTATTGCTGAGGAGTATGAGTGTTGTATGAGTTTATGTATCCCTCTCTATTATTCCAGAGTGTAGTGCTGAGGAGTATATGAGTGTTGTATGGGTTTATGTATGTAATCTTTTGCATTATATCAGAGTGTAGTGCTGAGGGGTATGAATGCAGTTGAGGTTTATGTATCCCTTTGTATTCTTTCAGAGTGTATTGCTGATAAGTATGGGTGTACTGTAGGTTTATGCATCCCTTTGTATTATTTCAGAGTGTATTGCTGATAAGTATGAGTTTATGTATCCCTCTCTATTATTCCAGAGTGTAGTGCTGAGGACTATATGAGTGTAGTATGTGTTTATGTATCCCTCTGCATTATTTCAGAGTGTAGTGCTGAGGACTAAGAGTGTAGTATGGTTTCATGGATCTCTTCGTATTATTTCAGAGTGTATTGATGAGAAGTATGAGTGTACTATGAGTTTATGCATCCCTTTGTATTATTTCAGAGTGTATTGCTGAGGATTATGAGTGTAGCATGGGTTTATGTAACCCTTTGTATTATTTCAGAGCGTAGTACTGAGGAGTATGCGTGTAGTATGGGTTTATGTATCCCTTTGTATTATTTCAGAGTACAGTACCGAGGAGTATAAGTGTACTATGGGTTTATGTATCCCTTTGTCTTATTTCAGAGTGTAGTACTGAGGAGTATGAGTGTACTATGGGTTTATGTATCCCTTTGTCTTATTTCAGAGTGTAGTACTGAAGAGTATGAGTGTACTATGGGTTTATGTATCCCTTTGTCTTATTTCAGAGTGTAGTACTGAGGAGTATGAGTGTACTATGGGTTTATGTATCCCTTTGTCTTATTTCAGAGTGTAGTACTGAGGAGTATGAGTGTACTATGGGTTTATGTATCCCTCTGTATCAGAGATGTGACGGATCTTCACAGTGTCCCGATGGATCAGACGAATATAACTGTGGTGAGATTTTATGAAAAGCGATGCAATTAATCATTTTAAATTCCTTGAAAGCTGCTCACTACTATAATGTTTTTTTAACTGTTTTGTTAGCATACCATAAAATAACGAGTTTGTGGTCTTAATTTACTCATGCTCCAAACCTCAGGTCGGTGGCCTCAGTTCCAAGAGGTGAAACTGGTTTTCAATATGTGCTGCTGTAACCGTATATACGGATTAAAGCAGGTTTTAGATCAATATAAATATCACTAAATTGGATAAAATTTGGTAGATGCCTAATCCAATAAATCAATCTTTCATAAATATAAAAAAAAATCGTCATTTCACACTTGAAATTGCGTCAGCAATTCCAGCTTCAAATAAATTATTAATAGAAGCAAACCATCCATCAGCACAAGGGTTAAAAAATAAATATACATTTTACTAAAACCTTGAGACAGTGAGTAAAATTTTGAAATAATTCAGGTTGGCCCTCATACATACCAAGGAGTAAATAAACATGGATACTTATTAATATATGAAATTATTGTTATCTGTTGTGAAAGATTGTTAAATAAGTGATTATTTTATCTGGATCTGAAATCTACCAAGCTCTGGATGAATAAGTGGGATGCAGGTGCGAAGATTTTGTCACCCGTTTCAGTCATCATTAGAGTGTCCAAGATGTATTTTCTAAATTATTTACATAACTATTCTCTCCTCTCTGACAAATTAAATGAATCGGGCTTTAGGCCACCTTTGTGCACACATAGGCTAAACTGGGCCAGGAGAACCTCCTGAGGATGGTGAGATGAATGAGATGACACTGTCCTCCAGACACAGGATTCGAAATTCGAGCACTGGCGGTCTGAGGCCGAGCACGCTACCTCTCGGTCACGGAGGCTCCCCACAATACTGACTTACACACGTGGATGGGGAAGAAACATTTTTGTTTCTTTCAAACCGCCGAGACCGGGACCCGAACCCCAAACTCTGGCGTGAAAGGCAGCGGTGCTAACCGCTACCCTAGGGCCCCCGCCCTCGTCTCTGACACCCTGTTTATCAAGGAAATTTTAATCCGAGAGACTTTAATCATCATTCTCTCAGACTTGCATGATATAATCCTTGAACACTTTATGATGGTCTCTCGCCATTGCTAAATAGAATACCGAGCGTTACCCTTCAAAATGTATAACGCGCTTTACGCATAAAGTGTATCATACTACTACTAGGATTCGCCAGACGTTCTGAGCTATCATTTCAGATTCTTATACTTTGATAAAATCGTGTAGTTCACCATGATGTGGGCATTACTGAAGCATTTTCCGATTCTTACTTGTTTGTTTAGATGACGCCTGTTCTCACGGAAGATTTCAGTGTCCTGATGGTGAATGTATAATGTCTGAATGGATTTGTGACGGTGAAACGGACTGTGTCAATGGCACAGATGAAGAAACATGTGGTCAACAATTATTATCTTTATACAATAATAATATGATAGCCTTCCATAAACCAAACCTGACACAGACTTCAACTTCCAATTTAATTCCGCACATTTAAAAGGACTAGTCCCCCACTTACTTTAAGTCATGATTGTCACAAATTCATGCCTTAAATTTCAACTTTGTTATATGAAAAAAATATTGCATTTACCACGTAGTATTGTACAAGACTAGAACCATGTTTTTTATATGTGTTGTTTAACGTGATGGTAGAAATAATTATTAATCGTTTTTATTATCACGCCCTAGCATTACAAGGGTCAAAAACTTACAGCGGCCGTAGACCCATAACATAAGTACTCAAATGAATCAAAAAGAGGTAACTGAGACATTTATGATGATTTCAAATAAAAAATATATATTTACATAACCTTTGTACAATATACCGAATTATACGCTTTGAAGCTGGTTCCAAAAGCAAATTAAAAGTCACTATACCTTTGTTGAAGGTTATCAGTTCATTAAATAATTTAATCTGGGAGGTCTGCGTTTTTCATAAATACATGGAGTAATATTTTTCATCATTTGGAGCTGGAAATCGCGTTAGCAATTCCAGCTCCAAATGATGAAAATTAGAAGTGAACAGCTCAGCAGCACAATGGGTAGCCTCGATGCTAGTCGTTGTTAGCAGAGGATTAACGTTATTTTATCTGCCATTTAGGTGGGTGCACAGAAGGAGAGTTTGAATGTGGAGACGGGTCCTGTATTGATAGCATGTATCATTGTGACGGGGGATCTCAATGCTCGGATGGGGCAGATGAAACCAACTGCTGTAAGTACATGCATACCTCTCTGCGTGTGTGTTGTTTTCTATCAATACTGGGCACAGTTAACCCATATTGTAGTCGCATTGGGGACATCACATGCTGCCTTGGTGGACTTCAAATATTTCTGTTGTCAATCCAGAGGGAATCAGGGGAATTTTGACCGATTCAGAAACTAAATTGTCATCGCTCGTAAATTGCCAAAACCATGGTATTCAACAGGCACTGTAGTCGGTTTATATTAGTTAGGAGGACTAAAAAATAATTTCTGCCACCTGACTGATATTTTTGCAGGAGGCCAACATATTTCCCATCGGACTCCCCCCTTAAAATTCAGAATCCGCCTCTGATGAAATGTTATATCACGGTAATGCGATCATAACTATGTAACTATTTATAAATATTTTATAGAGAATTTTGTGGAAGAAGACACATTCTAAATGCATAAAGCGTTATACTATTAACTACTGGAGGTAATTTAAAAAAAGTTATGTTCTGCCGTTGACTTCGCAGAAGAGTATTGTCCTCCCATCACTCAAATGAGATGAGAAGCACATTTTTACACGTTAGCTCCAAAGGAAAGATTATTTATCAGATCACTGATATTGTAACAAGTGGCACAACCTTATATATCAACCCCTGGAGCACTGATGTTGACTACAGTAAAAAGCTTTGAATTAAATAATTATTTAGATAAAAACATCAAAAAAAAAATTAGATAATTTAAATTTTCACCCTCTTGAAATTGTGATCTTACTACTGCGACCCACAAATTCAGGTGAGTGAAAATTATCCATATTTGTTTTATTTGAGACCAAACATTTACAAATTTTGATGTTTAAACACACATTTCATTCCCAATGGTTGTGATTTAACCTGTTAATATAACAGATTAAAAACGACTATAGTCGTGCTTAGCAGAGAACTTTTTTAAAACCAGTTTTTAGAAGATAATATGTCTAACATATGTGACATTTTTGTACAATATAATTAACATTTCACAAACTAAATGATTTCAATCGCATGAAATTGTGGATTGCGGTAGCGAGACACAATTTCAAGTGAATGAAAAATTTAATTTGATAATTCAGTGCTCTAAGTTTAACATACTCTTGTATAATTAGTTCGTACAGATACAAATGGGTTGATAAAAATACTGGTCAGTGGAGGTTGGTATCCAGTATGTAGTGCTGGAATTACAATGGAAGAGTCGAACGCCATGTGCCAATCATTTGGTCAAAGGTAATGATATACTTCCGTAGTATTGATAAAATCTTGTTGGGAAAATTTCAGTAATTCCTTATGAAAATTAAAGCAATTTAATGCAGAAATGTGATTTCCTAGTGAATTATATTATTGGCTAGCATATTTTTCAATAATGTTATTTCCATATAAGTCCAGATAAACCGGCAATATATATATATCACACAGTTGACCCTATAATAAAAATATGTTTGATGCCTAAATATTACACGAAATATTTATCTTATGTTCTTTCTACAGATATGCACTGCAAATACATTCTTTCAACATCACGTCCTCAGATGATGATTATTATCAAATAAACAACAACACTGAAGAGTATTTATTAAGTCGCTTTTTTCTAAGGTATGCGAGTCTCACTGTCAGTTTAAGTGGCAATGTATATGCCATGTATGTCAATGTTAATATCAACGCGTGTTAATAAATATTGGTCTAAATTCCTGTCGATGTCGGCCACTCTCAGTTTCATTACTCGTCATTAGTAGTGCAAATTTATGGTAGAGTCATTGTATGGCAATATAATGTATGTCAGCGTAAATACTGTCATGCCATCAGCAAAAATTAGCTACTGGTTTTTTAAGTAAGCAACCGCTTAAATTAAAAGTAAACAACTACCTTACCTATAATATTTTAATCGCAATGATTAAGAAATTACGTTGAACACTAAACGAAATTAGACACACGAAGATATGATTACATGGTAAATTTTGATGAATGGTGCTTTTTCTTGAATAGACCGGGATGCCCAAACAACGTGAGGCTGATGCTGACATGTCAGAAATATGGTGAGACCATCTCAATAAATTGAAGTTTAAACTTTGCACAGTGTGGTTTCTCAAAAAGTATGTGCTCACATTATATAGTCTAGGTGAGTGTATATGTTAGGGCAAGGCCAATGTAGTCACAGAACGCACGTATTTAAGGGGACCCCTTGGGATGAGACATTTTCAATGTTGTCAATTTTGAAAATGTAATTTATATGAAGGTATATACCCTACTGATCTTAACTAAAAATACGACAAAGTCAAAAAACAGTTTTAAAGCACCGAAAAAGAGTGAAATTGTTGTATTTCCATGTCGTATACTGCCATGTAAACAAAACAAGTCAGCAATATTCAACACTTTACATCACATAGTCCCACGTATCAGACGGTGAAATCAAATAAAAGCAGTCGCCGCTAATTGGTGTCTTGTAGTCAGGACACGAGAGGACACACCTGCAGCACTGATTGTCTACCCAACGCTGGGCCGATGCCATTAGCATGTGGCCCAATGCTGTGAGAACATTCAATCGTCCTTCAGGTATACAAATAGTTTGCTTGGATTACTTCTGGATTCATGGAAATGTTGATTAAAAATATTTGTAGAAATATGAAAATTCTGAAAAAAATAAAAACATGATCCGTGGGATACACTACTTCAGTACGGAATTAAAAACGAAAATTGATGTTATCCCAAGGAGCTGCTTTAATACCCTTGAGAAAATATATATTATACTGCAAGAACGGAAAATGTATGTGTGTCATGGTTTAATATGCAGACCACCTTGCCATTGATGGATCAACTTTATATACCTGAGCCAAGGGGCATTTAAATATCAATTAGCCTCATTGATTTCCCCTAGTTAACCTAACCTGATTAGGGTCCACAAATATTAGCCATTGTAAAAGTACAGCACTATAAAAACACCGTAGTATGCCTAGCAAGAACATGATGATTGTCACGTAGGCTACACACCAAAAACCTTAGAGCGAACATATGGTGATCGACAGCTTATCTAGTATATCCAAAAATGCTTAGTATCGTTTTGAACATACATATCAGGACATCACTAATATATATGTAACTATGTATTTGTGACTTTCTGTTACAGAATGTGGCAGTAAGCTGTTGAGCAGCCAGCCCCTACCCCAGCCGTTTATAATACACGGCTCGGACGCAGGGGTCGGGGACTGGCCGTGGCACGTGGCTGTGCTGTTTAGAGGTCAGCACATCTGTGGAGGGACCCTGGTGTCCAGCCGTCATGTGGTCACCGCCGCCCATTGTGTGGTGTGAGTGGCATTAACCCTTTAACCGCCGGTGCCGTCCATATTCGTTTTTCACATTTTATATTAGCACATTACATATCAGTTTTTAAACCTGTTAAGGATAAAAATTGACATTAATCAGCAAGATTTGAATTTTTTTACATCCGTTTTGTCAAATCTGAATAATTTTCACTCACTTGAAGTTGTGGATCGCGTCAGCGAGACACAACTTCAAGTGGGTGAAAATTCAAATTGAATATTTGGCGGCCACAGGGTTACATAGTGATTACCTAAGTATTTCGCCCCCTTGGATATGAAAGGGTGCATCTATCACTTTACAAAGTGGCAAATGCACCCTTTCATATCCAAGAGGACGATTTATAGATTTTTACAATGTAAATAATTTCGATGTCTATATGCACGATCATTAAATAAACAACCTCCAGCAAGTTGGTCCAACCCAGCAAACACGAGGTGTTGGCCCAACGTTGGTCTGATGTTGGGCCAGCGCCGTAGACGATGGGCCAACATTAGCCCAACATTGGGACAACGTGACACACATAACTTTAAGTGAGTGAAAATTATCCATATTTGTTTAATTTGAGACCAAACATTTGCAAATGTTGATATTTGAACACACATTTGTTCTCAATAACGGGTAATAAAAACAAATTTAAGACGAGTACACTATCACAGGGGCACGGGACCCCCTGTTGAAATGGACCAGCCATGCTTGGCCAAAATAACGAATTTCAACAAGATGCCCCTGTGCCTTGACCACCTCGTGGATACTCCTCTGACAGTCTGGAGGGGGTTGCTGGTATCAAACATACCCTGATTGTCTCTGTCTTTCACAGTGATGATGAGTCCGGTATTCCACGACCCACGTCCGCCATCAGGATCCATCTGGGAAGCGTGCTCCAGAGCGGTAGGGATGATCTGAGGGTGACCAAGACAATCCGCAAGGTCAGCGTGGCTCCCAACTTCTCGGGAGCTCAGTTCTTCTTGGGAGCCGACATCGCCGTTCTTACCATGTCATCCAAGGTTAACTTCAAGAGTAACCTCCTACCTGCCTGTCTGCAATCTGAACCGGGGGATGTCAATCTCAACTCGATCTGCTACGCAGCAGGATGGGGAGCTATGGCTGATGGGAGTAAGTGAAGATGTGCAGTGCAGGGATCGACTTTAGACGTCAGAATCTGACGTCTATAGACGTCAGATTCTGACATCTAATGTCGATCCCCGCACTGAAAGAATTAAAATAATAATAATGGCCGTAGACCCATAACATTATGGTATACCAAAAAGGGGAAAAAGATAACTGAGTCATTTTATGTCTTTATAGTTAAACATTGGTGTCCGTGGTTCATACAAAAGTATTTCAGCGTTGCAACGGTTGAATAATATCAGTGTTGCGGACTCTAATATGCATGTCTAACATTTCGTTTGTAATCAATTCATCTTGTTTTATGATGACATATCTCGATTTCCTTGTGTCTGTATTATTTGATTGCATGTAGCGTTCGTGAATATACGAATTATGTTAAAAAATTCGATTCAATACGTTTTGGTTGTGAGCTGTCCATGTTGTATTATCTAATTCGGCTTCTATTTTTGGCTGTTGGAACTATTTATAGTCTGGCCATATCACATAAGGGTTTTTGTTTGTGCCATTTTAACTTTCAATTCCACACGACTTAATTCTTTCGAATAGAAAAACGTAATAAAAATGATACCGGATATCACGGATATGAGCGAACAAATTACATAATTTTATATCTAATTATTTTACTAGCACCAATTTATGATATAAAAATAACTTATTAGGACTTAAGACTGTTGAGTCCTCTTTATTGTGCGAAGTATAACATAATTAATCCATGATCAAATACATTAGATGTATTTCTGTATCAGACTTTATGTTACTACAGCCTATGCCAAGACACTGCAGTATGTCAAGTTTAGGATCTGGGCATCAGATGACTGTTTGACGCCGTACCCCTTCATGACAGACACTCACCTGTGTGCTGGCTATGCCTCAGCCTACATAGCTGCTTGTAAGGTACGTAATAACCATGATACCTCTAGGTCCGTATATATGTGGTTTCATAAAAGTTTTATGTTTCACACTAAATTTCGATAAATTTTAATATCCGCGGAAAAACATTTTATCAAAGTAACGAGTTCCCTGCGATTGAAAACCGTGATAATTGTACTCTGAATTGTCAGCTATATAGTATTTTTCACCATTTGAAGCTGGAATTGCTGACGCAATTTCCATCTTCAATAGCTAAAAAAAATTCTAATTATGGAAAATAAGAATCCCCTCCAATCCCAGATTTAATTATTTGTTCAGCCTCTAAGCCCCTACAATTTCAAATTTTTCACCAAGCCATTTGAAGCTGGAATTGCCAACGCAATTTCCATCTTCAAATGGCTAAAAAAAATCTAATTATGGAAAATAAGAATCCCCTCCAATCCCAGATTGAATTATTTGTTCAGCCTCTAAGCCCCTACAATTTCAAATACTTCACCAATATTAATGCTGTTTTATTTCTTTTGAACCTGTATGTAATACGCTCCTAGGTTAAAGGGACACCCTTTCAGAATCTATTTCCATCACTGAGATTAACTCTCAGACGTCACTAGCTTATGATACACTGTAATTATTATGACTGCGTTACAGGGGGACAGCGGCGCCGGTCTGATTTGTCAGGATTCACACGGAGTCTGGAAACTCAAGGGGATCTTCAGCTACATCAACAAAGGCTGCACTACGCCAAACTACCCGGCTGTGTTCACAGACACTGACACTTTCCTGGACTGGATGGGCGATATTACAAATAATCCCATATGACGACATGGAGGGTGCGACTCCAGAAAGCACGAGACATTGATCCAGTGCTGGTTTAATGTTGGGCCAGCGTCGCAGACGATGGACTAACATTAAGCCAATATTTTTAGGTCAAGATAATCCAGCAGTCACACTCTCGGCTCACATGATATCATAATAATATTATCATACCTATGTGGGAAAAGATAATCCTGCACACACACTCTCGGCTCACACAACATCATAATGATCAGACCTATGTGGGGAAAAGAAAATCCTGCACACACACTCTCGGCTCACACAATATCATAATGATCAGACCTATGTGGGGAAAAGAAAATCCTGTACACACACTCTCGGCTCACACAATATCATAATAATCAGACCTATGTGGAGAAAAGATAATCCTGCACACACACTCTCGGCTCACACAATATCATAATGATCAGACCTATGTGGAGACAAAGATAATCCTGCACACACACTCTCGTCTCACACAATATCATAATGATCATACCTATGTGGAGACAAATATAATCCTGCACACACACTCTCGGCTCACACAATATCATAATGATCAGACCTATGTGGAGACAAATATAATCCTGCACACACACTCTCGTCTCACACAATATCATAATGATCAGACCTATATGGAGACAAAGATTATTCTGCACACACACTCTCGGCTCACACAATATCATAATGATCAGATCTATGTGGAGACAAATATAATCCTGCACACACACTCTCGGCTCACACAATATCATAATGATCAGATCTATGTGGAGACAAATATAATCCTGCACACACACTCTCGGCTCACACAATATCATAATGATCAGACCTATGTGGAGACAAATATAATCCTGCACACACACTCTCGTCTCACACAATATCATAATGATCAGACATATGTGGAGACAAATATAATCCTGCACACACACTCTCGTCTCACACAATATCATAATGATCAGATCTATGTGGAGACAAATATAATCCTGCACACACACTCTCGGCTCACACAATATCATAATGATCAGACCTATATGGAGACAAAGATTATTCTGCACACACACTCTCGGCTCACACAATATCATAATGATCAGACCTATGTGGAGACAAAGATTATTCTGCACACACACTCTCGGCTCACACAATATCATAATGATCAGATCTATGTGGAGACAAATATAATCCTGCACACACACTCTCGGCTCACACAATATCATAATGATCAGACCTATGTGGAGACAAAGATAATCCTGCACACACACTCTCGTCTCACACAATATCATAATGATCAGATCTATGTGGAGACAAATATAATCCTGCACACACACTCTCGGCTCACACAATATCATAATGATCAGACCTATGTGGAGACAAAGATAATCCTGCACACACACTCTCGGCTCACACAATATCATAATGATCAGACCTATGTGGAGACAAATATAATCCTGCACACACACTCTCGTCTCACACAATATCATAATGATCAGATCTATGTGGAGACAAATATAATCCTGCACACACACTCTCGGCTCACACAATATCATAATGATCAGATATATGTGGAGAAAAGATAATCCTGCACACACACTCTCGGCTCACACAATATCATAATGATCAGATATATGTGGAGAAAAGATAATCCTGCACACACACTCTCGGCTCACACAATATCATAATGATCATACCTATATGGAGACAAAGATTATTCTGCACACACACTCTCGGCTCACACAATATCATAATGATCAGACCTATGTTGAGAAAAGATAATCCTGCACACACACTCTCGGCTCACACAATATCATAATGATCAGACCTATGTGGAGACAAAGATAATCCTGCACACACACTCTCGGCTCACACAATATCATAATGATCAGACCTATGTTGAGACAAATATAATCCTGCACACACACTCTCGGCTCACACAATATCATAATGATCAGACCTATGTTGAGAAAAGATAATCCTGCACACACACTCTCGGCTCACACAATATCATAATGATCAGACCTATGTGGAGACAAAGATAATCCTGCACACACACTCTCGGCTCACACAATATCATAATGATCATACCTATGTGGAGACAAATATAATCCTGCACACACACTCTCGGCTCACACATATCAAAATGATCAGACCTATGTTGAGAAAGATAATCCTGCACACACACTCTCGGCTCACACAATGTCATAATGTCACCATCTCAGTTTACACAATATCATAATGATCAGACCTATGTGGAGACAAAGATAATCCAGCACTCAGGCTCTCGGCTCACACAATTTGACTTATGCAGCTGAGGACTGTTTTGTTATGTTTATCATGTTTATTTTAACAGTCACTTGACGTTGTGTCTCGCTAACGCAAAACACAACTTCAAGTGGCTGAAAATGTATGTGATTTGTGAAATATAAGTCCCAGCATTATACATATATATATCAGTGTTTCATGATTGACGACATATTTTACTTTTAACAACTGGTTGTCATGGTTAGAGAAGTGATAATAAAAACTCAGAATGTCTACTTTAGTCGATATGAGCGCTCTAAGGGTTAACCCTTATCCTGCTAATTTCATTTATTTGAATTTTCACCCACTTGAAGTTGTGTCTCGCTACCACGACCCACAACTTCAAGTGGTTGAAAATTCCTTATTTAATTTGGAACGATGCAAATCTTGATGTCTAAACACCCATTTCAATCCCAATATCAGTTATTTGATTCCATATAAAATGGATTAACCCTTGTCCTGCTGAATTGCTTCAATTGTACTTTTCGTCATCTGAAGCTGGAATTGCTAACGCAATTTCCAGCTTCAAATGACGAAAAATACTGTAGATCTGGTAATTTTCGCGTGTTTAAATTTTCGCAAATTTCTGATTTTGGGATTTTTCACGAAGTTTAGAATTCGCGAATTTTATTTTTTCTTTATTAGCGCCATTATAATAATAATATTCGCGAGATTCTTGAATTCGCGAATTTTTCCTCCTCGCAAAATTCGCGAAAAATAAAACCTCGCGAATATTACCAGATCTACAGTATTACTATTTATGCAAAAATAGACATGTTTAAAATTAAATTCTTGGATCAACAAAGCGTATATTAAAAACTATTTTATCAAAATTAAGTGATATTTTTATTGAACTAAAACATCCTTAACCCCGTATATATCCGGGCATAGCAGGACAAGGGTTAAAAACGACTATCGTCGGTATCAGCAGGCAAAGGGTTAAACTAGTGTGAGCACATGCATAAAGAACTAATATGCATAAATTTATAGAGCTCCTGTCGAATGACGATTCTAAAACTGTATGTAACCTTGCAAATTTTGTTTTCAAAGCTAATTTTTAATTCGGAAGTCTCAACTTGAACTGTTTGTTTTTTTGTTTGAGTTTCAAATGTGTTTTGTGACAATGTATTGTACTGTTTTGTGTTTGCACAAGGGCCACATACAGATTGCCTAATAAGTGACTTACTCAAGGGCGCTCGCGTTGTTATGTACCAGTGTGCTGATATTCGACACCAGTTTAGCTCACCAGGGCGCGCCCAGGTAAGCTAAACTAGTGTCGTAATATTCCCACTGACACTCTCGAGTGGGTAGGGGAATTCATATAATTTCACACTGTAAAATATATCGTGTGCTTACATCGCTATCCTGCGGCTATTATGTTATGACAAATAAACGTTCCGTTTTTTACTGCAGTATTCGTATAGAAACATTGCAATGTTCCTATGTATGCTGAGCTTATATTCAAATACATCACCTTCTGTGTGCCATTCGTGAAGCTATGACCCAGAAATCCGGTGCGCGGTGATCTATCACCCCTTATATGGTATGAATAATTATGTCCCTATATGGGGTGATTGGCTATCATGTCACCCTCTCATGAAAATGTTGATCTCAGCGTTCACTGGCTACCAGCATACACAAACACAGCTTTTGCCATGCTGTCCAGCTTTGACGCCAACCCATGTGTTAGCGTCAAACTAGGACTACCTTCTGTGGGAGCAACGGGAATTTTAGTTTTGGAGTTTATGAAAAAATAGTGTTGCTGGATATGTGAACGTTCAAAATACAGGGAGCTTTACTTACTCTAAAGTCGATCCCCGCGCGCTAAGGGTTATAAGTTTTAAGTGAATGATTCATATGTGAATGAGTCATTCCCTTTATACTGAGAGCGAACCTTTAGAAATAATTATGTGAAACGCAGTGACGTCACACGGTGAAAACAAGGTTATATAACACCCCCTCCTCCATACTTCATTTTGTGAACCGCAGTGAAGTCACTCGGTGAAAACAAAGTTATATAAGAACCCTCCCCCATACTTCATTGTATTAGCCAGCTCGGTGAAAACAAAGGAGGTCGAGGTCATTGAGTTTCACAGAATACTTACTTTATTGATACTGAATTAGTAAAACATTATCCGGATACCCGGAGCCACCTTGTGGATATAGCGGTATTATTTCGTATTAGCTCATTATTCATTGATGTACCATGATGATAATTAAATATTTAGCCGAAATGATAAGTTGTTATGTTGTGTTTTAAATTATGAAAACAATGAATATCTAAATAAATGAATAAATGAAAAAAATGAATAAATGGATAAATGAATAGATAAATGCATGAATGAATGAATGAATGAATGAATGAATGAATGAATGAATGAATGAATGAATGAATGAATGAATGAATGAATGAATGAATGAATGAATGAATGAATAAATGAATAAATGAATGAATGAATGAATTAACGAACGAACGAACGAACGAACGAACGAACGAGCGAACGAACGAGCAAATGGGGGTTTATGCCACTTTTTGGCATATACAAGCCAAACAACATGGGCCTCATGATGATGGTATGTATCTCTGGAAAAATAAGGACAGAAGGTGAAGCACAAAAACTATTGTTAATTAAAAACTGTAATGATAATCCCATAATAGTGCAGGCGCATGTGTAATCCCGTGGGAATTAAATGGTTAAAATATGCCACCTATATGAAAATGTTCAGAATAGACCACATAATAAGAAAAAGTTTGATGGAGTTTGCAAATGGGTGTCAAAACCCTCTTATCAGGCGAAATTCAAAATGGCCGCCATGAAATAACTAAAGTTATCATATCTTCACCAATAATTTAGATAGAGACAAGATTATTTCACCATTGTAATGTGTTGTGGGCTTGTCCGTTTGATTTTTCGGTTAAATTAAAGTCAATTCATGAGATCTTGAACATCACAATAAAACCTGTTATTTACCCTATAACATCTTATCCAGCTCTAATTTAGCTGTGAACGTATGTAGGCCCCTATTGTTGAATATAGGTTTATTGCACGACAAGTGAACGGTAAAACTTGAGTGCAAATAATTACATCTCAACGTCAAGCAAGCCCAAATCTCAAGTTATGTGTAGATTTTTTCGGGAGTAAATAGTATATACTCTGCAACCCCTGAGTCATGGCAATGTGAATTCACAATAAATCATTTTGACTATTCAATGATATGCACATTCGCTGGGTTTTGCCAAATATTTTTTGTCACCTAAAAGTGTAATGACAATTAATTGAAGAAAAACTTCGCTATAATTTGACATTGCAATGACCTTAACATATGAGATTTGATACACTTCAGTGTAGACGCTAACCCTGTACACATGCTCTGTACAAATATTGATACTCTTTTGCTATGCCCCATTGTGTTACATTGCATTATTATTTTTTAGTAATGTATAACTCAATTTATAACAGTGTCTGTTCAAGTGCTGGAGCACGGATTTAGAAATACAATTATCAGGATAGTATGCTATGCCATTGTTATTGACCTCATGTGAGCTAATTGTGATACAGGTGGTTAATAACTATACACACCAATGCTGCTAACTTGTTTAAAATAGGTAAACATCTTAGAGGTGTAGAATACTATTGATATCTAGAACGTGAAAGGTCACTGTCGTGAAGTGCACCCTCTGTGTATATGACCAATTATACACTCTTGTGCATCAATGTGTTCATATAGAAGTGACAGCTAATATTTCAAAAGACATTACATTCAAAGCAGTGCAATATTCAACACAGATCTATATGTTCTTGAGTGAGTTAAAACATTGTTCGGTCGATCTCATGTGGATGTGGATATGCCTTAATTGTTCATCTAAAAATGCATGCTGTCTGTTACGTAGATGGGTGGTGTGTGCTATACATAAACAGATGTTCTACAATGTAATTAGCATTGCTAGTATTGAGACATTGGATAAATAGGTGATGACATAATATTTTAAAGCTATATAATGATATACTTGAGGTATGATGTGTTTTATTGTATCCCTTGATGACGAAAACATGTGGTTAGATGAAATAATCCAGTTTATATCTTATTTAATGACAAAGATGTGATAAATTTATTAAGTTCATGGCGGCCATCTTAAATGATTTACTGTATTGCATGTACGTTATATCGATAACATAAGATTTGGTGAAATAATATCAGCCCTATGAGGATTAATGATGAATATATGATTTAGTGATTTCATGGCGGTCATTATGAATTTTGCATGATAATGATGTAAAATATCAAAAAGTATCAGCTTTTTTATTGTATCCCTTGATACCGAAAACATATGGTTTGGTAAAATAATATCGTTTCTATTCCAATTATTATCGCAAATATGATCAATTAAGTGATTTTATGGCGGCCATTTTGAATTTGCATGATAATGATATCGAGTAAAAGTATCGTTTGTTTTATTGAATTCTTTGATAGCGAAAACATATGGTTTGGTGAAATAATCTGGTCTCTATCTTAATTATTAACGAAGATATGATCACTTTAGCGATTTTATGACCGTAATTTTGAATTTTGCATGATAATGATGTCAAATAAATGTATCGTTTGTTTTATTGCATTCCTTGATACCGAAAACATATGGTTTGGTGAAATAATCTCGTTTCTATCTCAATTATTGATGAAGATATGTTAACTTTGGTGATTTCATGGCGGCCATTTTGAATTTTGTCTGAAAAGAGTGTTTCGACATCAATTTGCGAACTCCATCAAACTTTTTCTTATTCTGCGGGCTATTCTGAACATTTTCATATAGGTGGCATATTTTAACCATCAAAATCCCACGGGAGTTTATTTATGAACACAAGCATCCCCACTATAAAAAAAATTCCAGAAAAAATGTTGAATTCGGGACTACCTATTAGCTTCACATTTTGCACTTTAAGGCAATATCGCGACTGAACAAAATGAAAATGTGACTATAGATATACTATATATTCCCATTCTTTTGAAATGCGCAATATCATAGACAGCCGACCCGATTAAGCAAAACTGGATAGGCTTGTACATAGCTTTATATAGTCTATTAAGTTAATACACCAAGCCTACTGTATATTCAAATAAGTGCAATATTTACATCCCATGTTTATATTCCGGGCATGCGCTGTTGACACACTCTGTCTCCTTTATCATAATAATACGCTGCTTCAATCTCACCAAGCACTAGGCTCTGAACCAATGTTGTTTAATGTTGGTCCACCGTCGCAGACGGTGGCCCAGCATTAAAACAACATTGGCTCAACGGTGGTGTTTGCTGGTATGTGAGGCTATCTATGTATAGGTGAAGTATGTATGTACATATCATGTGTCGAATTTTAAGAGCAATCACCCAAGCATGACCTATACGGTTCACTTATATTTAAGTGGGCGCACACTTATTTCTATTACACACAGACAGTGGTGTTGGTGATCACGATGTCTCTATAATTCGTGCAGTGATTAAAGCTGCCTGCTTGAAAAGTCGGAGATCGCGAGCTCGAACCCCGGCCACTCAGTCTCTGGCCTTCGAGTTTCAAAGAAACAAAAATGCTTCTTCTCCGCTCACTCGTAAAGATTCAATATTGTGGGGAGCCTCCGTGACCGAGAGGTAGCGTGCTCGGCCTCAGACCGAAAGGACTCGAATTTCCAATCCTGTGTCTGGAGAGCAGTGTCATCTCACCATCCTCAGGAGGTTATCTTGTCTCAGTTGATCCTTTATATGCACAAGGGTGGCCTAAAACCCCATTCATTTATTTTTTTATGAATCCGAAACTACTTAAGCATAGCAATTCCAGATTTCGATGAACGAAATCATTTCTACCCGGAATAAATTGGACATCCCAAACAGAATTATTGCTGGACTTTCTCCACAGTGGCCGTTATCACATTTAAAACTTCACACAACGTTGTTATTTATGCCTGTATTTATTTAAATGTCAGTAATGACTTTTGATAATTATTATGTCAATAAAACATATATTCTACTCTACTAACCCTAAAAAGCTGGTTTCTTATCCAACGCTGGTATTAGGCCTGACATTCTGCATGCACTATACCAAGTCAGAGTAGCTGCTCTAGCTGGTCTGAGAACGAGGCGGCTCAGCACTGAGCAGTATAGGCATAGATACGAAAGGCGCTCTCCAAGGAGATAAAGTCAAAATGTATATTTTATAGACACGTATTTTTTTAACATACTCAACCGTAATATAACAGAAGATGTTGCAGGATAAATTTGTCCCTTTAGAACTTTGGTTATCTTATACAGACAGGGATTCGAGTCCACTCGTCCTGAACGTATATTTGACATCAATGCAAATGATAAAACTCATCGATCATTACCTTCAATAAAATTGCCAGACACTTCAGCTCCCACGAGACAATTTGTAATTCTCACCGCTCAATTTGGGCTAAATTACTATGAACTAAACAATTAGAGGTAACATTTCAAAAATGGGCCTAGTGACTAATCGCCCCAGACTTGAAATTTAGGACCACTGGTTTGATATGCCCAAGAGTATACTACAAAAGGATGCAAGGTCGACAAAAGTATACACTTTAGAAGGTACACATGATTAAAACAGTACATCAGCGATGAGATAACATCAATCTTTTTAGGACTCAGTCAAATTTTAGCTGAGAGCCTGTTGTTGTCATACATTACACACATCCGTCTGCTCCTTTATCCACCACCGTTAGGATTCATCGCTAACAACTGTTATGGATTCTTGAAAACCTTGACTGCAAAATAAATTATGTCACAGGGGCCATTTCTATCTATGGCAGCTTTTCATTCTGGGATTCAATTACCATATGATAGCGTGACTATAATATGGAGAACATTATTATGTTGCAGCTCTGAGTCAAGATGGCTGCAATATTAATTTTATGGCCGACATTGCTGTAATTTAAAAAGGATGGTCCTTGGCAGTAGTCATAATGTTATGTTTTACTATTTTTTCCCAAATTATTAAATAATCTTTCTCCTAATATTTTGGCCCAATCAGTCTATAAATTTAATTTATTATTCCTGGAACCGACTAGCACATGTTTTAGAATCTGTTTATATATACAATTCAGTTTTTAAGAAGACAAACGTGTCTATTGAACCTATTATTTACTATGATCATAAATTTAATGTAATAAAGGACAAGAAACTTTATATCGGCAGTTTCGATAATCGATTATCGTCCGTTAATCAACACATGCTTAATTTAAATGGATTTAAGGGGTCATAACCCCATGGGGAATCCGAAATCACAAAGAAAAAACGAAATTTCAATATGCACAAGTATCGGCCGCATTCGTATTCAATCTTATGCCATACATCATATAATGTGTGTAATAAACACAAGGGTTATTCCCGTGTCCGTGTGTCATCCGTGTATTAGATGATCGCCACATGTAGCGATCATGAATATACGGATGACACACGGATGGTATACGAATGGCATACGATGACATACGGATGATATACGTATGACATACGGATGATATACGGATGGCTCACGTATGATATATGGAAGGCATACGTATAATATACTGATTGCATACGGATGACACACGAAATGCAGCGTAACCCGAAATGTTAAGCGCTATCGGCAGGTGACTGCCTCAAGAGCTGGCGCGGATGGAAAATCAACTAGAAAATCAAGATATTTTATTTTCACTTGAAAACTTCTTAATTTTTTTGTAATGACATGAGTTGTCAATATTATATGACCATGTCACACTTGGAACAACAAACCCATTCATATAGTCACCCTGTTATGCCTGCCTATCACCCTGTAATTCCTCCCCTTCAACTTTTAAAATAACCGTTCGCACATGAATGCCTTTCCGTCGCCCTTCAGCATCTCTCCATCGAGTTTTAACACATCTTCGTCACCCCTTAGTGCCTCAATACGCCGCAATTTAAAGTATCAGCGTCCCTCTTTGACTCCTCTCTGCCACCCTTCATCACATTTTCGTCGCCCTCCACTGCCTCCCCATTGGCCATTACCACCTCTCCATCGACATTTACCGCGATTCCTTCGCCCTTTAACCCCTTTTTGTTGATCTTTAATGCATCTGCATCACCAAATAATGCCTGTTCGTTCCCGTTCATCCCATAGCTGTCTAAGTCTGAGCAGAGATCAAACCTAGCATTTATGACGCTGCAGAGCGTAGCTCAGAACTGACCATTTACCAGGCTACCTCCCTTGCTAAGCAATAAACGTGGCATGGGGAACCTAGAGCACATGAGGGTGATTTATCCTCGTCACAACCGTTTCTGAACCAAAAAATAGAACACAAGGCTCAGATAAATAAGAGGCTCGGGGTATTTTTCCTGCAATTATGAAATCTTGTATACTCCTCAAACCTCAAGACATATAGAAAAGTTCCTAAATACCATGGTGATAATTTATTGGTCCTATTAATGTGTGTGTATAGGCCTATTGCATGCTTCTATTTGATTGATTTTGATATATTATGTATGAATTGACATAGTTTTGTACTCTTAAATTCTGTGGATCATAAAAATATCATTTTTAAACAATTTTGTGAAAATTTGATATTGGAATGACCATATTCGAAATCAGCAACATCACATTGACCAATCAAATATGGTGTATTCTGGTTATATGTTGCATGTGTGTGTTCCTGGGATGGATGGAATGAGCATATATCATCACTCTAAGTTGATATTAGAAGTATGAGAATATGTTTCTAAATCACAAAAATTGCTAGACTACACAGACGTCCAATGTCTACACAACCAGACTGCTATTTCCCCCTGCTCTTTAACTCCTCTCCATCGCCCTTTATTGCCTCTTTGTCACCTTTTTTCGCACCCCCTTCGGACTTTAACGATTTTCTCTCGCCCTTTAACGTCTCCCTGTAGCCCTTTTCTTTACCTTTCGAGATATCGTCGCAATTCAAAAATTATCAGTCGCACTTTAACGCCTCTCTGCCTCCCTTCAAAGCCTCTTTTTCACCCCTCAGCGCCTGATCATTGCCCCTTAACTCCTCTTTGTCACCTTTTAACACCGCCCCTTAGACCTTTAACACTTTTCAGTTGCCCTTTAACGCCTCTCCATCGCCCTTTGACGCGTTTTATTCAACCTTCGATGCCTGTTTAATGCCTCCTTGTCGCACATCTTCATTACCTTTTAATGCATCTTTGTTACAATGTAAATATTTTTAGTTGATCCTAATGCCTTTATATCGCCCTTTAACTCGTTGTCATCGCCCTTTAGCGCCTCCAAATTGCTCTTTAACACCTCTCTGTCGCTTTTTAACGCCTCTTCTTAAACCTTCAATGCCTTTCCACCGCCCTTTAATGCCTCTACGTCTCTCTTTTTTAAAGAAAGAGTTATATATCCCAAAAAGCTGTGTTTAAATCTTATAAGAATTTTTACAACAAACTATACTCATTGTTATGTGTTATGTGTTATTTTATGATATGTTTTGGCAATATAACCAGATAATGCATTACATTTTAGACATTTTAAATATAAATATGACATGAGATACCAACGGGGTAATGACAGCCCTTGTGTTTGGGCAATGTGACCTAAGCTACTGGATGGTTACAGTTACCTTTCAAAGAAAATAATTAATATGTCTATATTCGACCAAAATGAAATAGATTTATTGATTGACCTTGGCAATTTGGAATTTCCCCCACAATGCAATGTTTATATATAGTACTTTCTGGTCACACCACTATGTCGGACATGCCTGAAAACCCTATGGTAGACGCCAAAATCATGAATCTGCTTTCATTCTGTCCAAAATTATATCAATTAATTCTTTGCTCTTGCACAAATGTGGGCCATCTTGGATTTCGCCGCCATTAAATGGCCAACACATTTTTCTGAAAACCCATTATTCGAAGAATATGTTTCTAGCACAAATTACCATATTATGGTTTGGGTTATTAATGTATGTTTGCATTGTGTGTATTAAAAGTTTGATCATAATACGGAGAATTGGTATTTGCCTTCAGCTTCTGCTCCCATAAAGGCTGCAGTTATAGTTTCTGGTATCACTTCCTTGTTGTCTAGACGGTGTATATTTATTTTATGTCATCCATAAATGGATATGCTGTGTGGTGGTATACTTCAATCAGGTTTTTAATATTTAGTAAAAAATTCCTATGTATAGATGGTGATTTTTGATGGTGCGTACGTTTATCAGCAGATTGTGAAAGGACGTTCCTGACGAGATATCTGAAACTCTTTTATCTTTCTAGATTTATCAGTACTGATAACACACGATTCCCTGGTAATATTTAAATTCCCTCATACTTTTAGTCATATAAATTTTATTCTTAGCTTAGACTAATAACGTTAGACCAAAATAAATATATTGTAAATGTACCCTAATCTAACGTTAAAGCATAGGTTTACCATAGCCCATAGGCCATATACTTGGCCCCAATTGTCTAGTACTAACACTAGTAGACCTTGTCTATTGTCGATAATTAGGTATCACCAAACACTTCTCATTATAATATATGTAGGTCTAATAGTAACAGAAACAGATATGAAAACTGAATAAACAGGCCTTTTTTAATATACCACGACCCATATTTTATCTGATATTCTGGATGTCAATCTTGGCGTTTTCACTACTTACCCAGCGATTGGCAGCCATTTTGAAAATATGCAAATCAGGCTGATAAATTTATATATAGCAATACTATTTATTTGCAATTGAAATCAGCTTATTATTACCTTCAATTTGAGCCTATTTGCAAGTCTCTATCTTGATTTTGACATTTTTACTGTTTTCACCTGGATATTGGCGGCTATTTTGGAATTATGCAAATTAGGATAGGGAAATGAGATATAACAAAAATATTTTTTTGAAATTTGTAATCAGCTTGGTACCACCTTCAATTTGAGCCTATTTGCAGGTCGCTACCTCGATTTTGACATGTTCACTCTCATTACACATATCAGTTGGCGGCCATCTTGGAAATATGCAAATTACGAGGTCAAAACGAGGTCAAAAGTGACTGCCCTATATCAGAAATCAAAAAGGGTATTTCAGAGGTCATCTGTGCCAAATTTCATGATTTCTTCACAAAGTGCACACGGGGGTCCAAATGTAAGACTTATTCCATAGACTATATCAGTGTTTCATGATTGACGACATATTTTACTTTTAACAACTGGTTGTCATGGTTGGAGAAGTGATAATAAAAACTCAGAATGTCTACTTTAGTCGATATGAGCGCTCTAAGGGTTAACCCTTATCCTGCTAATTTTATTTATTTGAATTTTCACCCACTTGAGGTTGTGTCTCGCTACCACGACCCACAACTTCAAGTGGTTGAAAATTACTTATTTAATTTGGAACGATGCAAATCTTGATGTCTAAACACCCATTTTAATCCCAATATCAGTTAGTTGATAACATATAAAAAGGATTAACCCTTGTCCTGCTGAATTGCTTCAATTGTATTTTTCGTCATTTGAAGCTGGAATTGCTAACGCAATTTCCAGCTTCAAATGACGAAAAATACTGTAGATCTGGTAATTTTCGCGTGTTTAAATTTTCGCGAATTTCTGATTTTGGGATTTTTCACGAAGTTTAGAATTCGCGAATTTTAATTTTTCTTTATTAGCGCCATTATAATAATAATATTCGCGAGATTCTTGAATTCGCGAATTTTTCCTCCTCGCGAAATTCGCGAAAAATAAAACCTCGCGAATATTACCAGATCTACAGTATTACTATTTATGAAAAATAGACATGTTTAAAATTAAATTCTTGGATCAACAAAGCGTATATTAAAAACTATTTTATCAAAATTAAGTGATATTTTTATTGAACTAAAACATCCTTAACCCCGTATATATCCGGGCATAGCAGGACAAGGGTTAAAAACGACTATAGTCGGTATCAGCAGGCAAAGGGTTAAACTAGTGTGAGCACATGCATAAAGAACTAATATGCATAAATTTATAGAGCTCATGTCGAATGACGATTCTAAAACTGTATGTAACCTTGCAAATTTTGTTTTCAAAGCTAACTTTTAATTCGGAAGTCTCAACTTGGACTGTTTGTTTTTTTGTTTGAGTTTCAAATGTGTTTTGTGACAATGTATTGTACTGTTTTGTGTTTGCACAAGGGCCACATACATATTGCCTAATAAGTGACTTACTCAAGGGCGCTCGCGTTGTTATGTACCAGTGTGCTGATATTCGACACCAGTTTAGCTCACCAGGGCGCGCCCAGGTAAGCTAAACTAGTGTCGTAATATTCCCACTGACACTCTCGAGTGGGTAGGGGAATTCATATAATTTCACACTGTAAAATATATCGTGTGCTTACATCGCTATCCTGCGACGATTATGTTATGACAAATAAACGTTCCGTTTTTTACTGCAGTATTCGTAAAGAAACATTGCATGCTGAGCTTATATTCAAATACATCACCTTCTGTGTGCCATACAGAGTCTGTAATCATTGCCATTCGTGAAGCTATGACCCAGATTTCCGGTGCGCGGACGATCGATTGCGCAATGAATTATGCGCCCTTGTTTGATTAATTATTTTTATTTAAAGGTGATCTATCACCCCTTATATGGTATGAATAATTATGTCCTTATATGGGGTGATTGGCTATCATGTGACCCTCTCAGAGGGTCACATGATAGCCAATCACCCCATATAAGGAAACACTTGTGCCCCATCTTGTGGGAACTTTGATTTTTTTGTCACAAAATTATTCATACTATATAAGGGGTGATAGACCACCTTTAATTTGATAATGCCAGATTTATATCTCATTCTGTGAAACTCAATGACCTCGACCTCCTTTGTTTTCACCGAGCTGGCTAATACAATGAAGTATGGGGGAGGGGTGTTATATAGTCTTGTTTTCACCGAGTGACGTCACTGCGTCTCACAGAATGAAGTATGGGGGAGGGGGTGTTATATAACCTTGTTTTCACCGAGTGACGTCACTGCGTTTCACAGAATGAAGTATGGGGGAGGGGGTGTTATATAACCTTGTTTTCACCGAGTGACGTCACTGCGTTTCACAGAATGAAGTATGGGGGAGGGGGTGTTATATAACCTTGTTTTCACCGAGTGACGTCACTGCGTTTCACAGAATGAAGTATGGGGGAGGGGGTGTTATATAACCTTGTTTTCACCGAGTGACGTCACTGCGTTTCACAGAATTGGAATAATGTCTTGGGTTGTAAACGCCAGTTTCCAAAGGTGAACACGTGTCGTTGAACCAGTGTTGGTTTAATTTTGTGCCATATATTCACTGGCTACCAGCATACAAAACACCGCTTTTGCCATGCTGTCCAGCTCTGACGCCAACCCACGTGTAAGCGTCAAACTGTGCGGGGGCCCTAGGGTAGTGGTTAGCACCGCTGCCTTTCACGCCAGAGTTCGGAGTTCGGTTCCCGGTCTCGGCGGTTTGAAAGAAACAAAGATGTTTCTTCCCCATCCACGTGTGAAAGTTAGTATTGTGGGGAGCCTCCGTGACCGAGAGGTAGCGTGCTCGGCCTCAGACCGTCAGGGCTCGAATTTCGAATCCTGTGTCTGGAGGACTGTGTCATCTCAATCATCTCACCATCCTCAGGAGGTTCTCCTGGCCCAGTTTAGCCTATATGTGCACAAAAGTGGCCTAAAGCCCGATACATTTCATTTACCAGCATACAAAAACACCGCTTTTGCCATGCTGTCCAGCTCTGACGCCAACCCACGTGTAAGCGTCAAACTGGGACTACTTTCTGTTGGAGCAACGGGAATTTTAGTTTTGGAGTTTATGAAAAAATAGTTTTGCTGGATATGTGAACGTTCAAAATACAGGGAGCTTTACTTACTCTAAAGTCGATCCCCGCGCTGTAAGGGTCATAAGTTTTAAGTGAATGATTCGAATGAGTCATTCCCTTTATACTGTGAGCAAACCTCTAGAAATAATTATGTGAAACGCAGTGACGTCACACGGTGAAAACAAGGTTATAAATGACGGTGGCCCAACATTAAAACAACATTGGCTCAACGGTGGTGTTTGCTGGTGTGTGAGGCTATCTATGTATAGAGTGAAGTATGTATGTACATATCATGTGTCGAATTTCAAGAGCAATCACCCAAGCATGACCTATACGGTTCTCCTATATTTAAGTGGGCGCACACTTATTTCTATTACACACAGACAGTGGTGTTGGTGGTCACGATGTTTCTATAATTCGTGCAGTGAATAAAGCTGCCTGCTTGAAAAGTCGGAGATCGCGAGCTCGAACCCCGGCCAGTCAGTCTCTGGCCTTCGAGTTTCAAAGAAACAAAAATGCTTCTTCTCCGCTCACTCGTAAAGATTCAATATTGTGGGGAGCCTCCGTGACCGAGAGGTAGCGTGCTCGGCCTCAGACCGAAAGGACTCGAATTTCCAATCCTGTGTCTGGAGAGCAGTGTCATCTCACCATCCTCAGGAGGTTATCTTGTCTCAGTTGATCCTTTATATGCACAAGGGTGGCCTAAAACCCCATTCATTTATTTTTTTATGAATCCGAAACTACTTAAGCATAGCAATTCCAGATTTCGATGAACGAAATCATTTCTACCCGGAATAAATTGGACATCCCAAACAGAATTATTGCTGGACTTTCTCCACAGTGGCCGTTATCACATTTAAAACTTCACACAACGTTGTTATTTATGCCTGTATTTATTTAAATGTCAGTAATGACTTTTGATAATTATTATGTCAATAAAACATATATTCTACTCTACTAACCCTAAAAAGCTGGTTTCTTATCCAACGCTGGTATTAGGCCTGACATTCTGCATGCACTATACCAAGTCAGAGTAGCTGCTCTAGCTGGTCTGAGAACGAGGCGGCTCAGCACTGAGCAGTATAGGCATAGATACGAAAGGCGCTCTCCAAGGAGATAAAGTCAAAATGTATATTTTATATAAAAAAATAGACACGTATTTTTTTAACATACTCAACCGTAATATAACAGAAGATGTTGCAGGATAAATTTGTCCCTTTAGAACTTTGTTTATCTTATACAGACAGGGATTCGAGTCCACTCGTCCTGAACGTATATTTGACATCAATGCAAATGATAAAACTCATCGATCATTACCTTCAATAAAATTGCCAGACACTTCAGCTCCCACGAGACAATTTGTTAATTCTCACCGCTCAATTTGGGCTAAATTACTATGAACTAAACAATTAGAGGTAACATTTCAAAAATGGGCCTAGTGACTAATCGCCCCAGACTTGAAATTTAGGACCACTGGTTTGATATGCCCAAGAGTATACTACAAAAGGATACAAGGTCGACAAAAGTATACATTTTAGAAGGTACACATGATTAAAACAGTACATCAGCGATGAGATAACATCAATCTTTTTAGGACTCAGTCAAATTTTAGCTGAGAGCCTGTTGTTGTCATACATTACACACATCCGTCTGCTCCTTTGTCCACCACCGTTAGGATTCATCGCTAACAACTGTTATGGATTCTTGAAAACCTTGACTGCAAAATAAATTATGTCACAGGGGCCATTTCTATCTATGGCAGCTTTTCATTCTGGGATTCAATTACCATATGATAGCGTGACTATAATATGGAGAACATTATTATGTTGCAGCTCTGAGTCAAGATGGCTGCAATATTAATTTTATGGCCGACATTGCTGTAATTTAAAAAGGATGGTCCTTGGCAGTAGTCATAATGTTATGTTTTACTATTTTTTCCCAAATTATTAAATAATCTTTCTCCTAATATTTTGGCCCAATCAGTCTATAAATTTAATTTATTATTCCTGGAACCGACTAGCACATGTTTTAGAATCTGTTTATATATACAATTCAGTTTTTAAGAAGACAAACGTGTCTATTGAACCTATTATTTACTATGACCATAAATTTAATGTAATAAAGGACAAGAAACTTTATATCGGCAGTTTCGAGAATCGATTATCGTCCGGTAATCAACACATGCTTAATTTAAATGGATTTAAGGGGTCATAACCCCATGGGGAATCCGAAATCACAAAGAAAAAACGAAATTTCAATATGCACAAGTATCGGCCGCATTCGTATTCAATCTTATGCCATACATCATATAATGTGTGTAATAAACACAAGGGTTATTCCCGTGTCCGTGTGTCATCCGTGTATTAGATGATCGCCACATGTAGCGATCATGAATATACGGATGACACACGGATGGTATACGAATGGCATACGATGACATACGGATGATATACGTATGACATACGGATGATATACGGATGGCTCACGTATGATATATGGAAGGCATACGTATAATATACTGATTGCATACGGATGACACACGAAATGCAGCGTAACCCGAAATGCTAAGCGCTATCGGCAGGTGACTGCCTCAAGAGCTGGCGCGGATGGAAAATCAACTAGAAAATCAAGATATTTTATTTTCACTTGAAAACTTCTTAATTTTTTTGTAATGACATGAGTTGTCAATATTATATGACCATGTCACACTTGGAACAACAAACCCATTCACATAGTCACCCTGCTATGCCTGCCTATCACCCTGTAATTCCTCCCCTTCAACTTTTAAAATAACCGTTCGCACATGAATGCCTTTCCGTCGCCCTTCAGCATCTCTCCATCGAGTTTTAACACATCTTCGTCACCCCTTAGTGCCTCAATACGCCGCAATTTAAAGTATCAGCGTCCCTCTTTGACTCCTCTCTGCCACCCTTCATCACATTTTCGTCGCCCTCCACTGCCTCCCCATTGGCTATTACCACCTCTCCATCGACATTTACTGCGATTCCTTCGCCCTTTAACCCCTTTTTGTTGATCTTTAATGCATCTGCATCACCAAATAATGCCTGTTCGTTCCCGTTCATCCCATAGCTGTCTAAGTCTGAGCAGAGATCAAACCTAGCATTTATGACGCTGCAGAGCGTAGCTCAGAACTGACCATTTACCAGGCTACCTCCCTCGCTAAGCAATAAACGTGGCATGGGGAACCTAGAGCACATGAGGGTGATTTATCCTCGTCACAACCGTTTCTGAACCAAAAAATAGAACACAAGGCTCAGATAAATATGAGGCTCGGGGTATTTTTCCTGCAATTATGAAATCTTGTATACTCCTCAAACCTCAAGACATATAGAAAAGTTCCTAAATACCATGGTGATAATTTATTCGTCCTATTAATGTGTGTGTATAGGCCTATTGCATGCTTCTATTTGATTGATTTTGATATACTATGTATGAATTGACATAGTTTTGTACTCTTAAATTCTGTGGATCATAAAAATATCATTTTTAAACAATTTTGTGAAAATTTGATATTGGAATGACCATATTCGAAATCAGCAACATCACATTGACCAATCAAATATGGTGTATTCTGGTTATATGTTGCATGTGTGTGTTCCTGGGATGGATGGAATGAGCATATATCATCACTCTAAGTTGATATTAGAAGTATGAGAATATGTTTCTAAATCACAAAAATTGCTAGACTACACAGACGTCCAATGTCTACACAACCAGACTGCTATTCCCCCCTGCTCTTTAACTCCTCTCCATCGCCCTTTATTGCCTCTTTGTCACCTTTTTTCGCACCCCCTTCGGACTTTAACGATTTTCTCTCGCCCTTTAACGTCTCCCTGTAGCCCTTTTCTTTACCTTTCGAGATATCGTCGCAATTCAAAAATTATCAGTCGCACTTTAACGCCTCTCTGCCTCCCTTCAAAGCCTCTTTTTCACCCCTCAGCGCCTGATCATTGCCCCTTAACTCCTCTTTGTCACCTTTTAACACCGCCCCTTAGACCTTTAACACTTTTCAGTTGCCCTTTAACGCCTCTCCATCGCCCTTTGACGCGTTTTATTCAACCTTCGATGCCTGTTTAATGCCTCCTTGTCGCACATCTTCATTACCTTTTAATGCATCTTTGTTACAATGTAAATATTTTTAGTTGATCCTAATGCCTTTATATCGCCCTTTAACTCGTTGTCATCGCCCTTTAGCGCCTCCAAATTGCTCTTTAACACCTCTCTGTCGCTTTTTAACACCTCTTCTTAAACCTTCAATGCCTTTCCACCGCCCTTTAATGCCTCTACGTCTCTCTTTTTTAAAGAAGGAGTTATATATCCCAAAAAGCTGTGTTTAAATCTTATAAGAATTTTTACAACAAACTATACTCATTGTTATGTGTTATGTGTTATTTTATGATATGTTTTGGCAATATAACCAGATAATGCATTACATTTTAGACATTTTAAATATAAATATGACATGAGATACCAACGGGGTAATGACAGCCCTTGTGTTTGGGCAATGTGACCTAAGCTACTGGATGGTTACAGTTACCTTTCAAAGAAAATAATTAATATGTCTATATTCGACCAAAATGAAATAGATTTATTGTTTCACTCTCATTACACATATCAGTTGGCGTCCATCTTGGAAATATGCAAATTACGAGGTCAAAACGAGGTCAAAAGTGACTGCCCTATATCAGAAATCAAAAAGGGTATTTCAGAGGTCATCTGTGCCAAATTTCATGATTTCTTCACAAAGTGCACACGGGGGTCCATATGTAAGACTTATTCCATAGACTATATCAGTGTTTCATGATTGACGACATATTTTACTTTTAACAACTGGTTGTCATGGTTGGAGAAGTGATAATAAAAACTCAGAATGTCTACTTTAGTCGATATGAGCGCTCTAAGGGTTAACCCTTATCCTGCTAATTTCATTTATTTGAATTTTCACCCACTTGAAGTTGTTTCTCGCTACCACGACCCACAACTTCAAGTGGTTGAAAATTACTTATTTAATTTGGAACGATGCAAATCTTGATGTCTAAACACCCATTTTAATCCCAATATCATTTAGTTGATAACATATAAAAAGGATTAACCCTTGTCCTGCTGAATTGCTTCAATTGTATTTTTCGTCATTTGAAGCTGGAATTGCTAACGCAATTTCCAGCTTCAAATGACGAAAAATACTGTAGATCTGGTAATTTTCGCGTGTTTAAATTTTCGCGAATTTCTGATTTTGGGATTTTTCACGAAGTTTAGAAGTCGCGAATTTTAATTTTTCTTTATTAGCGCCATTATAATAATAATATTCGCGAGATTCTTGAATTCGCGAATTTTTCCTCCTCGCGAAATTCGCGAAAAATAAAACCTCGCGAATATTACCAGATCTACAGTATTACTATTTATGAAAAATAGACATGTTTAAAATTAAATTCTTGGATCAACAAAGCGTATATTAAAAACTATTTTATCAAAATTAAGTGATATTTTTATTGAACTAAAACATCCTTAACCCCGTATATATCCGGGCATAGCAGGACAAGGGTTAAAAACGACTATAGTCGGTATCAGCAGGCAAAGGGTTAAACTAGTGTGAGCACATGCATAAAGAACTAATATGCATAAATTTATAGAGCTCATGTCGAATGACGATTCTAAAACTGTATGTAACCTTGCAAATTTTGTTTTCAAAGCTAACTTTTAATTCGGAAGTCTCAACTTGGACTGTTTGTTTTTTTGTTTGAGTTTCAAATGTGTTTTGTGACAATGTATTGTACTGTTTTGTGTTTGCACAAGGGCCACATACATATTGCCTAATAAGTGACTTACTCAAGGGCGCTCGCGTTGTTATGTACCAGTGTGCTGATATTCGACACCAGTTTAGCTCACCAGGGCGCGCCCAGGTAAGCTAAACTAGTGTCGTAATATTCCCACTGACACTCTCGAGTGGGTAGGGGAATTCATATAATTTCACACTGTAAAATATATCGTGTGCTTACATCGCTATCCTGCGACGATTATGTTATGACAAATAAACGTTCCGTTTTTTACTGCAGTATTCGTAAAGAAACATTGCATGCTGAGCTTATATTCAAATACATCACCTTCTGTGTGCCATACAGAGTCTGTAATCATTGCCATTCGTGAAGCTATGACCCAGATTTCCGGTGCGCGGACGATCGATTGCGCAATGAATTATGCGCCCTTGTTTGATTAATTATTTTTATTTAAAGGTGATCTATCACCCCTTATATGGTATGAATAATTATGTCCTTATATGGGGTGATTGGCTATCATGTGACCCTCTCAGAGGGTCACATGATAGCCAATCACCCCATATAAGGAAACACTTGTGCCCCATCTTGTGGGAACTTTGATTTTTTTGTCACAAAATTATTCATACTATATAAGGGGTGATAGACCACCTTGTTTTCACCGAGTGACGTCACTGCGTTTCACAGAATGAAGTATGGGGGAGGGGGTGTTATATAACCTTGTTTTCACCGAGTGACGTCACTGCGTTTCACAGAATGAAGTATGGGGGAGGGGGTGTTATATAACCTTGTTTTCACCGAGTGACGTCACTGCGTTTCACAGAATTGGAATAATGTCTTGGGTTGTAAACGCCAGTTTCCAAAGGTGAACACGTGTCGTTGAACCAGTGTTGGTTTAATTTTGTGCCATATATTCACTGGCTACCAGCATACAAAACACCGCTTTTGCCATGCTGTCCAGCTCTGACGCCAACCCACGTGTAAGCGTCAAACTGTGCGGGGGCCCTAGGGTAGTGGTTAGCACCGCTGCCTTTCACGCCAGAGTTCGGAGTTCGGTTCCCGGTCTCGGCGGTTTGAAAGAAACAAAAATGTTTCTTCCCCATCCACGTGTGAAAGTTAGTATTGTGGGGAGCCTCCGTGACCGAGAGGTAGCGTGCTCGGCCTCAGACCGTCAGGGCTCGAATTTCGAATCCTGTGTCTGGAGGACTGTGTCATCTCAATCATCTCACCATCCTCAGGAGGTTCTCCTGGCCCAGTTTAGCCTATATGTGCACAAAAGTGGCCTAAAGCCCGATACATTTCATTTACCAGCATACAAAAACACCGCTTTTGCCATGCTGTCCAGCTCTGACGCCAACCCACGTGTAAGCGTCAAACTGGGACTACTTTCTGTTGGAGCAACGGGAATTTTAGTTTTGGAGTTTATGAAAAAATAGTTTTGCTGGATATGTGAACGTTCAAAATACAGGGAGCTTTACTTACTCTAAAGTCGATCCCCGCGCTGTAAGGGTCATAAGTTTTAAGTGAATGATTCGAATGAGTCATTCCCTTTATACTGAGAGCAAACCTCTAGAAATAATTATGTGAAACGCAGTGACGTCACACGGTGAAAACAAGGTTATAAATGACGGTGGCCCAACATTAAAACAACATTGGCTCAACGGTGGTGTTTGCTGGTGTGTGAGGCTATCTATGTATAGAGTGAAGTATGTATGTACATATCATGTGTCGAATTTCAAGAGCAATCACCCAAGCATGACCTATACGGTTCTCCTATATTTAAGTGGGCGCACACTTATTTCTATTACACACAGACAGTGGTGTTGGTGGTCACGATGTTTCTATAATTCGTGCAGTGAATAAAGCTGCCTGCTTGAAAAGTCGGAGATCGCGAGCTCGAACCCCGGCCAGTCAGTCTCTGGCCTTCGAGTTTCAAAGAAACAAAAATGCTTCTTCTCCGCTCACTCGTAAAGATTCAATATTGTGGGGAGCCTCCGTGACCGAGAGGTAGCGTCCTCGGCCTCAGACCGAAAGGACTCTAATTTCGAATCCTGTGTCTGGAGAGCAGTGCCATCTCACCATCCTCAGGAGGTTATCTTGTCCCAGTTGATCCTTTATATGCACAAGGGTGGCCTAAAACCCCATTTATTTATTTTTTTATGAATCCGAAACTACTTAAGCATAGCAATTCCAGATTTCGATGAACGAAATCATTTCTACCCGGAATAAATTGGACATCCCAAACAGAATTATTGCTGGACTTTCTCCACAGTGGCCGTTATCACATTTAAAACTTCACACAACGTTGTTATTTATGCCTGTATTTATTTAAATGTCAGTAATGACTTTTGATAATTAATATGTCAATAAAACATATATTCTACTCTACTAACCCTAAAAAGCTGGTTTCTTATCCAACGCTGGTATTAGGCCTGATATTCTGCATGCACTATACCAAGTCAGAGTAGCTGCTCTAGCTGGTCTGAGAACGAGGCGGCTCAGCACTGAGCAGTATAGGCATAGATACGAAAGGCGCTCTCCAAGGAGATAAAGTCAAAATGTATATTTTATATAAAAAAATAGACACGTATATTTTTAACATACTCAACCGTAATATAACAGAAGATGTTGCAGGATAAATTTGTCCCTTTAGAACTTTGTTTATCTTATGCAGACAGGGATTCGAGTCCACTCGTCCTGAACGTATATTTGACATCAATGCAAATGATAAAACTCATCGATCATTACCTTCAATAAAATTGCCAGACACTTCAGCTCCCACGAGACAATTTGTAGTTCTCACCGCTCAATTTGGGCTAAATTACTATGAACTAAACAATTAGAGGTAACATTTCAAAAATGGGCCTAGTGACTAATCGCCCCAGACTTAAAATTTAGGACCACTGGTTTGATATGCCCAAGAGTATACTACAAAAGGATACATGGTCTACAAAAGTATACACTTTAGAAGGTACACATGATTAAAAATAGTACATCAGAGATGAGATAACATCAATCTTTTTAGGACTCAGTCAAATTTTAGCTGAGAGCCTGTTGTTGTTATACATTACACACATCCGTCTGCTCCTTTGTCCACCACCAAGAATCCAAAACAGTTGTTAGCGATGAATCCTAACGGCGTTAGGATTCATCGCTAACAACTGTTTTGGATTCTTGAAAACCTTGACTGCAAAATAAATTTTGTCACAGGGGCCATTTCTATCTATGGCAGTTTTTCATTCTGGGATTCAATTACCATATGATAGCGTGACTATAATATGGAGAACATTAATATGTTGCAGCTCTGAGTCAAGATGGCTGCAATATTAATTTTATGGCCGACATTGCTGTAATTTAAAAAGGATGGTCCTTGGCAGTAGTCATAATGTTATGTTTTACCATTTTTTCCCAAATTAATAAATAATCTTTATCCTAATATCTTGGCCCAATCAGTCTACAAATTTATTTTAATATTTCTGGAACCGACTAGCGCATGTTTTAGTTTATATATACAATTCAGTTTTTAAGAAGACAAACGTGTCTATTGAACCTATGATTTACTATGACCATAAATGTAATGTAATAAAGGACAAGAAACTTCATATCAGCAGTTTCGAGAATCGATAATCGTCTGTTAATCAACACATGCTTAATTTAAATGGATTTAAGGGGTCATAACCCCATGGGGAATCCGAAATCACAAAGAAAAAACGAAATTTCAATATGCACAAGTATCGGCCGCATTCGTATTCAATCTTATGCCATACATTATATAATGTGTGTAATAAACACAAGGGTTATTTCCGTGTCCGTGTGTCATCCGTGTATTAGATGATCGCCACATGTAGCGATCACGAATATACGGATGACACACGGATGGTATACGAATGGCATACGATGACATACGGATGATATACGTATGACATACGGATGATATACGGATGGCTCACGTATGATATATGGAAGGCATACGGATAATATACTGATTGCATACGGATGACACACGAAATGCAGCGTAACCCAAAATGTTAAGCGCTATCGGCAAGTGACTGCCCCAAGAGCTGGCGCGGATGGAAAATCAACTAGAAAATCAAGATATTTTATTTGCACTTGAAAACTTCTTAATTTTTTTGTAATGACATGAGTTGTGAATGTTATATGACCATGTCACACTTGGAACAACAAACCCATTCACATAGTCAGGAGGGAATTCGGTTATATGACCCACCAGGGGTATAACGTTTTTTTTATAGTTGATTGCAATTCAAATGACTACCACGTAATAATTTCCGGAGGGTGTGGGGAATTATTCCGAATGGCAATTTTTAAAATCCAAGATGGCCACCAAAGCTCTATGAAATCAATATTCTCACTAAAGCTCCCGCTGGACCATGACCCATTTAAGTACTCTCAATGAACATATCGATCCATATAAATATATCGAACAAAGGCACCATCTTGTAGTTTTTTCATCAGCACATGATTCAATACTTTCATGTGATGAACATCAAACTGACTGTATCGAGCGTAGTTGTGGCAACCAGCAGCATGAAAGTATGGTAACGTTTCTTCTGAAGCAGACATGTGCCACAGCCAGTCACCCCACGAGGAAAAGCCATCATAATTATTACGGGTTTGGCCAGATTATCTCTCCACAGTTTCACTGTTCGGCATCAACTGACACTCTTGTCTGATTCTGTCATGATCACAGATCAACAAACGCATTGCTCGAAAGTTTTGGGGATAAAACATTTTAGAGTTTAAATCTGTAATCATTTTTCTCTCTCATTTTTCATCAGCCTGATGTCCACACCCAGGTACCGAGCACTGGATACCTCCTGCAAGATCTGGCCACTGATGGTGTACAATTTTGTGAGTGGATTCCGTTTTCGACATATTCTGATGGATTCACACTTCTTGGCGTTAAACTTCATTCGCCATTTGTTACTCCACTCGACAAAAGAGACCAGATGACGCTGCAGTGCAAGTTAATCACTAGCATTGTGGATAGGTCGGTACTAGAGACAGTTATCTGCAAACAACCGGACCTTAGAGGTGACATATTCAGGTAGGTCGTTAATATGCAGGAGAAACAAGAGTGGACCCATGACTGTCCCCTGTGGTACACCTGAGACCACGTGCGCAGCGTCTGACCTCGCCCCATCCACAAGTACACACTGGCTCCTGTGTTTCAGGAAGTTTGAGATCCAGCTGTGGATATGCCTGTTGATACCATAATGATCTAATTTGCCCAGGAGAGTATCATGGGGTACGTTATCAAATGCTTTGCTGAAGTCCAGCACAATTACATCTAACAGGGTGTTCTTGTTCCAGTAGTTGAGCATATCGTGGATGGTCACCAGCAGTTGTGATTGACATGAATAATTTATTTTTTTAGGATATATATCCTTTGTATCACTCCGCGTGGTCGTAACCACAAAAAAAGCTAAAAATTGTAACTCAACCACAAAAACTTTAAAAGTCATAGTGAGAATACTGATTTCATGGAGTTTTGGTGGCCATCTTGAATTAAAAAAAAATACCACTGGCTAAAATTTTACACACCCTCTGGAAATTATTACCCCAGACCCATATGAACCAAAATCAATTAAAAAAGCTTTATACCACCTCTCCACCCTTTGTGAAATTTCTTCTTGATACTGTATAAAACGAATTGCTGACGGACGTAACGAGCATGAATCCCGGACAACTTACAGAGCATATGTGACGAACATTGACGAACACCAACATTCCGTCGTTCGTTCATTGTCCGTCCAAGTGTGACAGGGTCATTAATTCTATCTTAAATAATACGTTTATGTATAGTAACTTAAAGCTATAGTCATAATGATCACTATAGGTATGTTTTAATTGTACCCCAATTGCCTCTACCTCTGTAAGCAGCGTGGTGCTTTCTGGGTACAGATGTGTCCCGCTCTTTCTACAAAGTAGACTACTCCTTTAGCAGCTTAGGTTATAACATCAAAGATCGTCTGAGAACGTGGCCCCGGTTCAATCTCTCACTGGTATTTATAATCTGGACCAAAGTTGTGACATAACTTCCAGTTTAGGTCGACTTTAGAACATGGTACCTGGGGATACATTACGAAATTATATAGCTCTGCTTTCTCATCGTGCTGAAGTAACAGTACACAGTTTGAGTGTCAGCGAATAACCCTTTCAAGCCTGACTTCAGGGTCGTCATCTTCATCCACTAAAAGCCGCGAATTGCTATCGCAATTCTCGGCTTGTAGTGAATGAAGATGACTTGAAGTGGGTGGCAAATTAAAAAAGGGATCGTTATTATTAAAACATTTCAATGACAATGTTAGTCCTAAACCCCTAGGTTTTAGGAAATTATGCCTTTCTTCACAGATGTTTAAAGGATTTAAAGGGTTAATAAACCCCATGGATAGCTGACCTGGTAGCGACGGATAAAACGTGACATCATGCAGCAAGATTCCAAAATAATTGACCGCCATTTTGTCAAATCTCAATGATTTTAACTCACTTAACGTTGTGAATCGCGTCAGCGAGACACAACTTGAAGTGGGTAAAAATACCTATCAAAAAACTGCAATTGTTCTTTATAGTACATGGTGCTATAGGCAGCGGTGCATACATAGCTATGTACAGAATCCGAAATCTTGAATTTGAAATTAAAATAAAATCATGAATTTCACCCCAGCTGCAAACGTCGCCGTTTCTTTGATGCACTGCTACAAAAATACTTCCCATAGCTGTATAAATACATGTGACAAAAAGCGTAAATGTATCTGGCTACGGAACTCATTGCTACTGTATTTTGATTACCATATATATATGAAATGAATGGGGTTTTAGGCCACCTTTGTGCACATATAGACTAAACTGGGCCAGGACAACCTCCTGAGTATGGTGAGATGAATGAGATGACACTGCCCTCCAGACACAGGATTCGAAATTCGATCCCGGGCGGTCTGAAGCCAAGCACGCTACCTAGTAGTGATTGCTACTTTGAATCATTACGGGTGAGCCGGAAAAAAACAGTTTGTTTCTGTCCAGCTTGAAAGCCAGAGTGAGGTTCGAACCCGGGTTTCCAAGCAGGCAGCTTTAACCACTACACCAGCCCCCCCCCCCCATTTATATAGATCGGGGTTAGTATGCATGTCAATATTATTATTAGTGGCCCACAGCTATGTGCAACTCTTTAAATACTGGATATAATAAATGGAAGCCATAATAAATACCTGATACACGTACTATCAAATGCGAAAAATGAGTCAAATAAGATTGCCAGTAAAGCTTATCTTAATATGTAGTTATATTTTTATCTCCGGTTTTGCCGCGGGAAACATATAGGCCTATTATATATATTATATTGTTTTTGTACTTGTTATGCTTATACATTTTGTACTTAAATGAATGAATATAGCTGCTACCTAGCTTGCAGAGGCTTCTATAAGCATGTTCTACCACGGCACGACAATTGTATTTTACATTATAATGATATAATGTGTCTATTTTTGTATTTGTTTTAAATATATGTAATTGGTCAAAAGCTAAAATTATCCGTATTTACTTCATAATAAACTTGATCTTCGGTCTACATAAGAAAACAACATTTAACCTTGTTAACACTATATAGACTTTATATTGGCATAACTTTTGCCGTCGCAATTACACATTATAGTGCAGCAGATATAGAAATTAATTGTGCCTTTTGTGATAAAAGCATGGAATTTGGCACACATATGCAGTATGTTAGTATGACAATTTTCAGCTACAGGGCTATCGCGAATTTGTCCCAGGACGCAAATGGCGGCTATTTTTCAAAATGGCCGCCACCGTTTCAATGTTTTGTGAGTGAAAAAAATGTTTTATTTGTTTTTTGTGCATATATAATGAACTAAATATGTATAATAAATGTGATCCTTGCAATTTTATTACAAAACAAACAATTATATCAGATTTTTTCCCTGAAATATGCCCGCGTACAGCTACTTGTTACACAAAATCATATTGTTTCGACCAATTGTAGATGCAAAGCTTTACATGTTGTGTAGGTGGGGAATTTTTCCAAACACAGTGCTTAATTACATGTCATAATGGAGATATTACACATTTATGTGTATATAGACATATCTTTTTAAAGGGATAATCCATCATTTTGTTAACATTGAACGGCATAATCCTGTCATAGAAAGTCAGGTTTGGGTGACACCGTTATCACAATTGTGTTATGTGTGTCATACATTATTTAGTGTCACAATTTCCTGCACAGAAACACAGTGCAGTACACTTGAGTGCAGCTTTGAGACATTTACATTGCCCGCAACATCCTTTTTTGCACCCACATCGAAGAAGTTCTCTACAAGCCTTAGTTGCTTCGGGTAAATCTGTCCAAAAAACATCCCACTTTCCAGTGTCATTCTTCGTCCACCCCCAAACAGATGGAGAGGGCATTTCTGGTGCTGCAATGCAAGATTGTGACCAGCAGTACCCAGCCTGATATGTAGCCCTCTTCACATGCTGGATCAGAGCAGCCTGAGTAGGGGGTATTAGGTCGATGGCTCTTCCTTTCTGAGCAAATAACTCTTTCCGTGCCTGATTCACAGATGTATGGGTAGTTGTACGATCATATAGCAATACAATAAATTGTTCAATGAGTTCAAAATATGGTTCAATTTGTTGAGGTGTTGACCCGAGGGAGCAAAATGCTTCTGTCACAGCATCAAGGTTTTTCCATGTAGTCCAAGCAGTTTTTTGCCCTTTCCGTGGAAGAAAGATACTATATCGCAGCCACTAAGTGCATGAAAGAATGGTAGGGCTCTACATTTGCTTGGCCCTAACGTTGTTGCTATCTCATGAGCTGCCAGATATCTGAAATGTTTGCCAACACCATAGGCAATCCACAACTGGATATGACTTAGACGTTGAGATGCGGCTACAGCAAGGACTACCACGTCTGTATCAACTGTGCGTATTATGACTTTATCGCGGCCTTCCTTAACAATGTCTTCCAGATGAAGGAAAATACGCGTGTCCGCCTCTTCTTGTGTGCATGGAGCTAATCTGGAAGTGTCACAAGGCAGGTTACAGAGCACATTATCATGGTATGTGCTTAGAATCATTTTGTCAGTTATCAGACGGAGAAATTCATACCAGTTTCCTGGGACTCTTGTGGCTGGCTCCACACGACGACGAACTCCTTTGCCTCGCTTTAGCCTAGTTTCTGTTTTCAAACTATCTGGAAAATATCTATCCCAAATAATATCTACTCTGTTAGCATGTTTTAGGTGTGATTTTATATAGGGCACAAATTGTTGGTTAGCAAAACTAAGGAATGTTTTCGTTGAAGGACCAGGTTTAAGCATATTAACAGCTGCAGCGCCGTCAATTATCACAGCTTGGACAGCAGGAGTGTTGCCAGGTGGATGGGCAGCTGTGAGATCTTCCAAGCAGTCTACCAGGTCTGACTTAGCACCAGTTCTGATGGAACCCATCTTAGACAGAGCTGTGGGATAGGATTGATTTTCATGTTGAAAAAAGTCATCCAGATCACCATTTCGAATTCGTGATGCGACATACAATCTAGAGAAAAGGGAACAGTCATTTTTTAAGGATGAAACCTGCTGTTGTGACACAGATTTTATTCTACGTGGGGTTGTATTGAAGAGGGGAATGTTGTTTCTCTTTATTGGGTCACTTATTGGTCTCACTTGATCAATGAGCCTTTCGCGCATATATGCCTCATACTGCTTCTGTCCAATATTCTCAATGGTGTGAATACCATCAGCAACAGTTTTGTCTGCTACATCTCTGGTGTCGAGCACCAGGAGATCACTGCTGTTCTCACAGAAAGGATTACCCATGTCATCTATTGTTGATATTAAAGATTTTACATCCCTCAAAAAACGTCTCTGTGTGTGTTTATTTTGCTCATGGTGTCGTGCGTCAGTGTCTTTCTGGCATCACCAGATGCTGTAAACTCCTCAATAACTCTGGCCATCTCTGGGCCTGAGACCATCCACCTTTGTAGTGCATAGGATTTTCTGTCAAGCCCACAGCACCACCATCACCCTTCACTGCAGCATTGTTCTGTTCGTGGGCTTGGTCAATAGCCATTGCCGAAAATGCTCTACCAGTTTTCAATACTGTAAATCCCCCCTTTAGAAAATGTTCCTATACATCAGGATGGTTTGTATGTAATGCTACCATGTCCCGTATGTGCACAGGTATCCATCTCGCATGATGTGTGTGATCGAGGGGAAAGAACCACGGTACAATATTTGACAAGGCATCTACATAAAGATGAAAATCTGATATCCTGATTGCACGTACATAGATCAACAAATCAATTTCTAGTTGTAGTATTATGGACCAGAAGTTGAAATGTGGACACGTCTTAGCTCTACTAGAACACCAGTCATTAAAGGAGAGGACATTTTCATCTTCAGCCAATTCACTTGTATATGCCACATAAGCATTCTTAAGAAGATCATACAGAGCACAAGCTGTGACCTGGTGGGCACGTCTGGTGCGAGTCACATGTGACGCTTTCAAGAGGGAATCTGCTGCTCCAGTAGAGGCAATATCAGCTTGTACCAGTGCTGCTGTCCATCCACTTCCTTCTAGAAGATCACCGAGTACCTTGAGAATGGTCATCTCAATGTGAAGACCACCAAAGACAACTACAAAATGATTTTCACCATAGGTATCAGGCCAACTCCATTGTATCTGTTTTGCTAATGTGTATAGAGGTTGGTCTACTGTTATGATTGATACTTGTCCAGGGTTTATTATTTCTACAGATTTTCTGACTACATCCATAGAGTGGCGAATCATGGCAACTGACTTTGCTTGGTCGTGGAAGAGTGGAAGAATGGTTGATCTGCATTGAAGTCTGTGTGTTTCTTCTTGATTTTGCATGGTTGCATGGTGAGCCGCCCATGATATAGCATGGTCTTCTTGTGTGTTATCTGGTGAAGCAACCTCTCGTACATGTTCGAGCCAACTTAAAATAAATATATATAAAATTATCATATATATATATCATACCATATGTTTTTACAGAAATTGACATATTATTTTGGTAACACCAGTTTACTCACCTACACTCCTTTGTTCTTGCTTGTGGGATTAGATTACCATCAGCCTTGTTGGGTCCATTTTGTCTTGGTATCTGTAAATCCTGTCTGGGGAGAGTAGCTGGGGGAACACTTGTGTAGCTCTCAGGCAAATGTTTTCTCTTTCCCTTCACAATATCATCAGCATCATTGGTCATCAGAACCTGGTCTAATCCAGCAAACGTATCAGCTGGGTGCTGGAACAGTGATATCCCAGTCCCGTGAAATGAGTCATGTGAGCTTGTTGAACTAGGTTTGTGATCAATATTGTCCATTGCAGCAGTTGTAAAAAGGCCGCACTTAAGTTCAGGAGGACAGACAACACCTTTTGCTTCATAATGATGACATACTTTGTTGCCCAGCTCTGTAGATATATTAAGCACACGATCATACGAGACACACAATCCTAGTTCAAATAACTTGTCCACAAGCTCACGTTTTCGAGTTTTTGAGTGAAGCATTATGCCAAGATATATTGGCAGTGGAGTCTCCCTAGCTGCATTATGGCGAGGAACATCTGGTGATTGTTTTACTTTCTTACATGCTGAGCTGTTGAACTGGAGAAGCTGCGAAATAGTTAAAGCAGGTTGAGGGGTTGAAGATACTGTCGTCTGTGAGGTAATACTTGCACCGTATAGCACCATAGATACTAAGGCCAACAAGGAAGCCGGGGTGGAGTTTTCTTGATAGTCACTACCAAATGAACCATTAAATGTCAGCTTCATTTTAAGCATGCCCCTCCGTACAATACTTGCTGCTCTTGATAACGTGATTGCTTCATTATCATTGTCATGCTCACAAGCTTTGTGGAGTACTTCTCCAATATCTTTATTGTACACAAGAACCACATCACGACCATGTTTATGAGCTTCCATGTCAGGAAAGTAACTGAGTATTCGATCTTTTAATTTTGTGGAATGTACACGGACTGTAGTAGTTGTACCAAGCTGTTCTAGTCTTTTAGTATAAAGCTTTGTGAGTTCTGACAATTTAAATATTGGGGCAAGTCTTTCATCTAAGCGAATTTCTTCAATGTATGAAACAATACCAGCAAACGCTAAGCCATGATTGACAGCATCTGTTCTGTCTTCTGTAGATTTATCTAAGTTACGTGCCTTGTTATACAATGACGCTAAACATTCAGCATGGTATTTAGCTTCTTGTGCAATAAGATCGCCAGAACTGAGTTTGGCACGTAGAGGTTTGTTTTCAAGTTTGTATGCACATTGTCTGACACGGGCATCAAGCTGAAATGTTGATACATTATGTAAAGTCTTTCCTTCTGCAGATTCATCGCAAAAGAAACATTTTTCAGATGGAGTCTTTTCTCCCTTATTATGGCGTAAATATATCTTCAGTGGACTAGATTCACGTGATGGTTTTCGCTTTTCAGCTCTCTGAAGTTTTGTTTTATTGTATTGGAGACGACATGTGTCATGCCATCTCGCATTGTGACAGCGAAATGAAGACTCTATGCCTTCACCCTCATCTAAACTTGAGAGGTTGATTGTTTTTGGTAAACAGTCGATCCTATCAAAAGCAAGGAGACTGTCAGCACCAGATCCTGTGGCTTGTTTTCTTGATCAACGTTTCTTCTGTATCTTGCTGGCACAAAACACATTGTGTCCAATCAACATCTAGACTTTGACGACCAGACGTACTGGTTAGGTTGGTATCGACGACCTTATATGATTTAGACATTGTCAAATATGAATATTATTTTCTAATCTACCACCACACCAACACCATCTAACACCATGCATTAGTAATTTAGTGTCTACGGGTATACATGCTGTAGGTTGTGACATACCTGAAAATAAAATAAAATAAATATATAAATAGGAGAGAATAACAGACCAAACAATTTTCAATTACCAGGATTATCATTGATGACTTTTGGCAGTGCATCCCGAACAGTTGACAGTCTGAAATATAAGATAGGCCAGCATGTAGGCTAAGGGTCACCAGACCCTTTTTAGTGTATTTTATCCCTGGTGACCAGTATGGTGGCCCCGATTGTTTTATATCATGCATACATGTACTGTTTACTGAAATAAATCAAATCAAATCAAAATCATACATATGGAGGGGTTTGCAATTGTCAACATCAAGAAGCCTTAGAAGCTACCTTTAAAGTTTAAATGATACATTTGTTTCCCTGTGATAAAAATGATCAAAAATATATTTCGCAAACAGCCGGCCGGATGAACATATTTTTGGATGGACAAACAAACGGACGAATAACCAACGTTTTTCAATACCCGACTTTTACTTGTATTCAATAGGTGTGTGTGTGGGGGGGGGGGGGGTAGGGATATCAGGTGTACGTCTAGATGTTGACTCTGCTGATCCCTATAGACCTACCTACTACTTTCATGGCCCTTTTCTTCTCGGTGTTCAAAATATGCACAATTCCAAGCAACTACATGCCGAATGCATGCTCTTCAAAACGAAAATTCATTATTATACAGGTAACCCAATGGAAGTTAACAGTGATTAAGATCATTCACCATCTTCTGCACAGTTAGGATGCAATATAGAAAAAAAAATCGATTCATATACCGATGCTAGAAAAATATTTACCGCCTGTCTATGTTCAATGGCAGCCATTTTGAAAAATGGCCGCCATTTCTGACCGGAAGTGATTTTGAAATGGCCCTGTAGCAAAAAATGTTCAGTGATGTATACTCTAACACTGTACCAAATTTCATGCTTTTATCATTAATAGCACAATTCCTATGAAAATAAGCCTGTATCTGCTGCACTATTATACTGAGCTTATTGTCAATCACGACATTAACCCTTTAACCGCCGGTGCCGTACATATTCGCTTTTTTACATTTTATATTAGCACATTACATATCAGCTTTTAAACCTGTTAAAGATAAAAAGTGAAATTAATCAGCAAAATTTGAAATTTTTTGACCGCCATTTTTTCAAATCTGAATAATTTTCGCTCACTTGAATTTGTGGATCGCGTCAGCGAGACACAACTTCAAGTGGGCGAAAATTCAAATTGAATAATTTGGCGGTTAAAAGGTTAACACTGGCCTGCTGATCACGACTAAAGTCGTTTTTAGTCAGTTTTATCCGCCGATTAAATCACTGTTATTGAGAATGAAATGACTGTTTAAACATCAAAAATTGGAACTGTTTTGTCTCAAATTAAACAAATATTAGTAATTTTCAACCACTTGAGGTTGTGGGTCGCGGTAGCGAGACACAACCTGAAGTGGGTGAAAATTTAACTAAATTCCTTTAGCAGGATGAGGGTTAATTATCTGTCCGTGTGTATACGCCGTGTACATTTTGAAATGGATAAAAATAAATCGGGACTGATTTGGTATCTACTATCTATCAAATGTATGTCTGTAAACCTGTCCATAGCTGTCTGCCTGGCTGGTTTCCTGACGGGTTGACTGAATATATAGACCTTTTTTATAAGCTCTATACCTTCCTTACATACTATTATGCCGGGGGGGGGGGGTGTTCCGCACGATAAAATTCCGTTGTTATCAGGGGTGACCGAAAATAAACGTCGACACAGTGTATGTATGTATGTGCGCATTGATGACACGTATTATGCCATGCAAAGGCAGAAGACAGTAGCTGCTTCCTTGAAAAGTAAGCAGTTACTGCTGTATGCCTTTGCACGACAGTATTATCCCTCGTATATGTATTACCCAGCATACAGGAGACGTTGAGCCAATCTTGTTTTAATGTTGGCCCAGCCAACATTAAAACAACATTGGTTCAACGTCTCGTGTTTGCTAGTCTACATCTATCACGACGTCTTGTTATTATTTTGCACATCAGGTCATGACCAGGCATATAATACACTCAGAAAACATAATGCGTCCACCCAATGCTGGCTTAACGTTGGCACACAGTCACAGACGGTGGGCCAGCGGTAAATCAGACTCATGTCGGCGTCTTGTGTTTATTGAGTAGTCACGCTTGGCTAGTCAGCGCTGCCATTTTGCATTTTCCACCTCAAGTATACGTGCCCCCTTTCATAACGCTCTTACGGCACATACGGTGAACAGGTGAACAGTATCTGTTCAACCAGGGATACGATACCATCAAACAACGCTGAACACTCAAGGTAGGCAGTCATTACTTCAACGTATCAATCGACATCAAAGTGATAGCGCTATATCTTACATTCAGTTTGCTAACAACATATTTTAGAGTTGAATCAATACAAATATTTGATTTAAACTGGGCCTCGTGGATTGGTTATTCGGGCCATGTATAATAGCTAGAAGCCTAAGCTGACGTATTGAGCTAAGATCTGATCGGTTCGAGGAGGGGGGGGGGGGAGGGGTGACTTCCTGATCACGACGAATATATATCATAAAACAGTCATATTCCTGATGTCCCGAGAACCACGTAGCTTCCAGTCTACTGAAGTCCACTCTATAGTGACATACAGGCCTAAACATGAGTCATCTGACATAGAATAACAATTGTAGGAGAAAATGCCACTACATGTGAACCCTTTCAAGCACGAATTTACCATTGTCATCTTCATCCACTACAAGCCGCGAATTGCTGTCGCAATTCTCGACTTGTAGTGGATGAAGACGATTTGATTTGGGTGAAAAAGTAAAGAAACTTGCCACGTATTGGTGAACCAGTTTCATGGAAATTTTCGTTCTAAACCCCCTAGTTGTAGGAAAGTTAAGTCTGTCTTCAGGGATGTAAAATGATGCGTTAATGCATCGTGAGGGTTCAAAGGGTTAATATCGTCTACAGATTAAGTTCGACTTAATTACAACATTATGGTATTTAACAAAATGATGTATTTTCCTAATCAGCGGTATCAATTCCAGCTCACAATGAGTAAAACATATTTTCGGATCTAGCCTGTAAAGGGTTAAGTGTTGACAATGTGCGCGTCGTGGTGAATATACTAAATCATCAGATTGTGCGCATCAAATATACACCTCATTAGAAAACCATATTTTAGTTCGTACGTCTGTCATATACATCGTCCCCTGGGATTTAAGAGGTGTTAAATGCCACTTTGTCAAGTGGGATTTGGCACATCGCAAGTCCAAGGGGTCGACATATAAACGTCCTCAAGTTTTGTTACATTGTATACACATGAGCGTGGCAGCTTATTTTTACTATTTAAATAATACGTCCGATAGATCTATAACTATGAAATGATAAAAATAATGTGACATAACTTAATATAGGCCAATATAACATTAAAACACGAATAGATATCTCGGCTTATTACCATACAACGTCACTCTATACATTAGTATCACAATTCACAATATTAATATTTTCAAAAAGCGGCTTATTTTATGTACTACACCATCTTACTGATTAAATCGCAAAATATATCCCTGCACTGAAACTTTTTTATTACCATGATCAATAATAGATCGACAGCTAGCTTTTCTCTAGCACTTGACGTTTTTTTCTCTCGCTACTGCGCCTCTCGAGTGTATAAGAGGTGATAGGTGTACTGCAGGGTCACATAAATAACAATAATATTGTTGGCGGTCTTATAGTAGGGTGCGACACGTCACCAAACTGGCTCCCGTAGGATTTGAATGCTAAATCTGATTTTTTTGCTGATTTTGGTTGCTTTGGGGTCGAACTACCACAAAATAATGGGGTTCAATTTTTTTGACCTCTGATATCACAAAAACGGGTGGGGGGTTGCTGACCCTACTTTTGCTAGCTTTTTGCACCGGTTTCAACTGCATTGCATGCTTTATTAATCCGACAGAAATAAAACTGAACCTCAGTTTGGGGTATACATATATTTTTATTATATATTATTAATGCTAACGGTATATATATTCAAAGACTGTAGGATAACATCTTGACATCCTTCAGAAATTTGCGCTAGAGGGGTAAAATTCAAGGTCAAAGGTCAATTTCAAGGTCAAAAATGAGTTTTCAGCCAATAAAGGTAGAAACAAGTGTAATACCTCATTTTCATGTAATTTTCACTGAAAAATTCATTAATTATATTATTTTCATGTTTCAAGGTCATTCTCAAGGTCAAAAGGTCAATTTCAAGGTCAACCATGTAAAAAATTGGTGTTTTTTTTTTAAAAAGCTAGAAACATGTGTAATACCTCATTTTCATGGGATTTTCACCGTATAAATCCATTTATAATATTATGTTAATGATTCCAGGTCATCTTCGAGGTCAAAGAGTTCATTTCAAGGTCATGCAGGCGGAAATATAATTTCAAATAAAACAAATAAAGCTATGAGCATTTATAATACCTCTTTCCCATGGTATTTTTAACGACACGTCTATTTATGTTATTAATCAAGTGACTTAAGGTCATCTTGAAGTTCAATTCCAAGGTAAAAAAACAAGATAAGATTTTATCAAACACATATACCAAGAAGTGTAATACCTATTTTGGTGTGATTTTGACTGAATAATCCTTTTTTCGTTTATGTGTGTTCTACCCGTGAAAAACACACAGGGTTCCAGTATAATCCAATTTGGGAGGCCGGGGGGGGGGGGTGGGAGGGTCGTTATGGTCACAGTTTTTTTCCATTATAAAACCTGTAATTTAGCATTCTGCTTCATTGATGCTGTGGTGAAAGTGTTTACAATCGCTCAAGAAATGACAGATTCACTAAAAAAAAAAAACCAATTGTGAGTCCCCAAATCTTCATGAGCTGGGAAGAATTCACGAAAATACCCCAGAATTGTGCATAGCTGCACCAAAAAAGACAAATAACTGTCATAAATTATATTAGCTATATTTAAATAGTAATGAGTGAAGGAAAAAAATGACACATAGCCTAGATATGTATCTGTGCATTTTTAAGGTCTTGAGTACAAAAAACGAAAAATGGAATAGGCTTTGGGAGGAAATTCAGAATTCATCTGGACGAATTATGTGTCCACTGTAGTGACAAAACCATTATTTAAAAAAGATGCAAAGGTTTGTACATACTGGCTGATAAATGTGCAATCAATCTTCCGTAAATGTTGATTGACAGCAAAGATGTGTTTTGAAAATATTAAGAAAACAGACAATGATATTAATGACAAGTGAGTGGGAACTTATTATTGGCGAAGCAGTTTCGGATTCTTAATAGCAAGGAGGAGGATTTGATTTAGGTTGTCCCATCATAAACTTGAGTAGGCTAGACCTGGGTGGGCGCAATAGTGGAAATGAAATTAGCCACAATCTCTGGCTGTGGCTAAAGGGACATAATTTCACGTCTCTGATCTCTGTTTTTGGCGAAAAAGGTCCAACTAAGTTCAGTCACAAGGGAAATCTTTTAGCATTTGGCGAAGTGGTGAGTGACTGCGCTCACCCATTATAAATTTTGTAAACTCAGCATAAAACTTTTTCATTCTTCATAAACCTTGTATTTCTATGACTAATAGTGAAAACAAATTCTTTTCAGTTATATGATCAAATAACAACACATATCCGCATGGGTATGATCAGATAACAACACATCCGCATGGGGGGCTTATCTTGCCCACATGCATACAACATACACACTACCACTTATCTATGACATCTAGATTTTGATTTGATTTGATTTATTTCAGTGAACAGTACATGTAAGCATGATATAAAACAATCAGGGCCACCATACTGGTCACCGGGGATAAAAGACACTATAAAGGGTCTGGTGACCCTTATTTCCATAGTGGTCCCTGAAAAGTAGACCAGATGGCGACTGAAAGGTTTACAGCAAATTTAATTGAAAATACTTGTAAAAAGTTTATATAAAATAAATTATCAATAAAAAACATTTTTCCATGATCACAACATACACTTCTAGTCATAACATTATCACATAAATGACTAGACTAAGCGTTAATATATAATTATTAAAAAAATTATATACAATTATTGCAAAATGTATATACAGCTCAGACAATCTAGCAATATAGAAAGTCTGAGTTGTATTCGCTAACTAGTCTATCTATTAGGTAAAGTCTCACAGCTTCTTTAAAATGTGCCAATGAGTTCAGTTTCTTTATTTTTAAAGGCAGTTTATTCCATGATTTTATACCATTTAATTTAAAAGCCTTAGATCCGTTGCTCCCAGTGGATGGCAGGGAGACAGACAACGTTCTATGTCTTGTCTCAACATCATGCACCTGACTGACCATACCAAAACTCTCAGTAAGATAACATGGAGCTCCGCCATGGACAATCTAACCAAATTGCCGGCACATAAAAAAAAGAACGCTCATGTCAAAAACTGTAACGTTAACCCTTTAACCGCCCATCCCGATTATATTCTTTTCTTCATTAAATACCAGCTTTTGAACATGTCAAATATAAAACGTGACATCAAACAACAAGATTTCACAAAATCTCCATTTTGTCAAACCTTAATAATTTTCACTCACTTACAATAAATAATTTGGCGGTTAAAGGGCTTAACGCTGACCTTCATTGGACGTTCACCATGCGGCACATGTGGTTTCTATGTGTACTCCAGCTTTTTTATTAATCTAGGTCTAACGTATGTACAGTACTTAAAAGGTCAGCAATAATCATATTTGGTGTGTAGGCCAAATGCCTAAGCGGGGGAAATTAAAATGGATTTTTGTGGTTTCAAACTAGTGTCAACGTACGCTGAACCTAGTTTCAACGTACCCCCATTAGCTAAAACTACTTCCCACGTACCCCCGGGGGTAATCCGAAACTACAGCAGGTAACTTGAAACTGGTCTTCTTTTGGTTTCAGCGTACGGGGGGGGGGGGGTACGATAAAACTAGTGTCAACATACCCCACGGTATGCTGAAACTAGTTTCAATGTACCCACCAGTGTGCCGAAAAGGGGGTATACTGGAATGGTGCTTTATAAGGTGCTGTAGAGGCGCTAAAGGGCGACGAGAAACTGTTTAAATTATTGACAATGGGAATCGAGAGGGCATTAAAGGGCGATGTTCCTGTCGCACTTTAACTATTTTTTGTCGCGCTTTATGCATCTTTGTAGCACTTTTAGTCTACCAATGTTTTTCGCAATTGAAGGCTTTTCTATTTTACATCACCACTTGCCGCCTCTCCTTTGCCCTGAACGTACTTTTATTTTAACACCTCTTTGTTGCAATTAAAAGCCCTCCTGTCGCTCTTTCATGCCTCTTATTTGTTCCGAACGCCTCTCCATTGCCCTTTAGCGCCTCTCTGTCGCTTTTCAACGCCTCTCCATAGAGTTTAATTCTCTTCAATGCTTCTGTGTCGACCGTTATCACTTTTTCTATGCCCTCTAACACCTTCCTGTCGCTCTCCATCGCCATTTAAATCATTTCCATCATCCTTTAATCTCTCTCCGTACCTATTTAACGCCTTTACATCACCCTTAATGCATTCTCCTTTTCATAAACGCCTGCCCATCAACCTTTAACTCTTCCTCATCACCTATTGACACTTTTCATCGTCATTTAGTGCTTCATGATGGACCTTCATTTACCGCCTTACCATCGCCCTATAACGATTTCCCATCGACATTTAGCGCATCTGCGGCACCATTTAACGCCCTTTAATACATCTTCATCAATATTTAACGCTTTTTATTTGCCATTTAATGCCTTTCCGTCGACCTTTGACCTCTCATCGTAGCCATTTAACGCTTCTCCGTTGCCCTTTAACGATACTCCTTTGCCTTTAACGCCTTCTCTTCACCCTCTAACACCTACGCATCATTCTTTGTCGCCTCCCTGTCGCACCCTAACATACTTCCATTGTTAATTAACACTTCCTAGTCGCCCCCTAATGCCGTTCTATAACCCTTTAGTTCCTCCCCGCCACCTTTTAACGCATCTGGTCGCACTTAAATATATCTTCTTCACCCCTTAACACCTGATAGCTGCCCTTCAACGCCTCGTCATTGCCCTTCAAAACCTCCTCATTATCATTTAACGCCTCCTCATTGCCGTCTTACCCTTGTCAGCCCCCTTTAGCGCCTCTTGGTCCACCATTAATGCCTCATCGCTGCCCTTTAATGCCTCTCCAGTGTCCTTTAATGCCTCCCTGTCGCCTTTTAAGGCCTGTCCATCTACCTGTAACGCTTTTCCGTCGCATGATCATTTCACTTTGATGATGAATAATCAATAAAATCCTACTGGAATTAGATTATCCAGTTAAAATTACACCAAAACTATGTATTATGCCTGTCCAATTTGTAGCATGTATGTTAAAATCACATTTGACTTTGAAATTTACCATTTGACTAAAGGGATCACCTCAAATCACCACAATAATACTAGAAATGGATTTATCTGACAGAATCCTATGAAAAAGAGGTATTACACTCTCTTGTACCTAGCTTTATTTGTTAAAAATCACATTTAAGCTTACGTGACCTTGAAATTGACACATTAACCTTAAAAATTACCTTCAAGCATTAAAAAGTAGCAGAAATAGATGATTTAGTCGAGATTATATCAAAATTACCTATTACACTTTTCTCTCTATTTTTGTTTGTTAGAAATTATACTTTAACATTTCCGCCCTTGCGATATACTTTTTGATGACCTTGAATTAAATTTCACCTTGAAGATGATCTTGAATCACCAAAATACGATTATAAATGGAAGTTTTTTCATGCAAAATCCCATGAAAAAAGAGGTAATACACATGATCCTAGCTTTGGGATATTTTCTCTTACTTGACCCTGTAATTGACCTTTTGACCTTGAGGATGACCTTTTAATTACCCTGTCATATAAGACAAACAAGCGTATGTAAGTATGGGCTAGAAACCTTGAGTTTATTGAACTGAGCCGACAGCGCTCAGGACTCCTATTTAAATACAAAACAAGAAAACAGTTCACAATACATTAAACATAAAACTCAGTACATAATATAAATAATTGAATAACACTCACAAAAAAAAGGGGTGGGAGGGAGGGATTCAAATTTTCCGCCACAAGGACAAACGATGCTAGCCTCCGCACAATGACCACTGCTGGTCGCAACTTACCCACCACTTAAATAATCCCTGCCTGCATTGCACTCCCAATTAATGCGCAGAGAAATAGAGCTAATCCTATTAATGCGCCAACCAGACGGAATTTAAAACGATTTAACAAAACAAATTCAAAAGAAGAAATAAATATTATATTTTCAGAAATTGATGATGTGAAAATGATGTGAAAATGTGTATTACACTTGTTCCTAGCTTCATTAGTTGAAAAATCATATTTGACCTTGAAATTGACCTTTGACCTTGAATTTACCCATAGGGTTCCATTATTTTAGCTATATTTTTATTTTTTATTAACACATCAAATACCAGCTTTTGAACATGTTTAAGGTATAATGTGACATCAATCAACAAGATATCAAAATCGTCGACATTTATTTTGTAAAATCTGAATAATTTTCACTTACTTCAAGTTGGGAATCACGTCAGCGAGACACAACTTCAAGCGGGTGAAAATTCCAATTAAATAATTTGGCGTTTATAGGGTTAATGCCTCTCCGTCACCTTTCAGCACTTCTTCCTCGCCCTTTAACGCCACATTCTTGTCCTTGCCCTTTAGCACCTCTTTGTCGCCTTTCAACACCTTTCTGTCAAACTTTAACACTTTTCCATCGCACTTTAACTCTCTGTCACGTAATTTGTTCACCTTTAGCAAGTTTTATTATTAAAACACTTTTAGATCATCCAGTCAAAATCCCCATTGAACGAGGTTTTATACGTGCCCCAGTTTGAAGCATATATCTTAATATCACATTTGACCATTAGTATGCACATATCACTAAAATAATACAAAAAAAATATATATTTCTCACTTGAAATAACACGAAAAAGAGGTATTACACTTGTTCCTAGCTTTAGTGTTAAAAATGAGATTTCCGCCCACTTGACCATGAAAATGACACTTTGGCCATAGAGATGACCTTTAATCATTAAAATATGGATTATTCAGCCAAAATCTCACAAAAAAGAGGTATTACACCACTTTCCACTGGTGTTAGCTAAAAAAATCATACTTTTAAATCATTGACCTTGGAATTGACCTTTTGACCTTGCAGATGACCTTGAATCATCAAAATATTACCATAAATGGATTCTACAGTAAACATCCCATAAAAATGAGGTATTACACATATTTCTAGCTTAATTTCTTATAAATAATATTTTTTCATTGTTGACCTTGAAATTGACCTTTTGACCTTGAGAATGACCTTAAAACATTAAAATAGTGTAAGAAATGAATTTTTCAGTGAAAATTACATGAAAATGAGGTATTACACTTGTTTCTACCTTTATTGGCTGAAAAATCATATTTGACCTTGAAATTGACCTTTGACCCTGAATTTTACCCCTCGATCTAGCGCAAATTTCTGAAGGATGTCAAGGCGTGATCCTACAGTCTGTGAATAAAGATACCCTGAGCAATAATACTCAACAATAACAACATATATATACTCCCAACAGAGGTCCAGTTTTATTTCTGCCGGATTGATAAAGTATGCAATGCAGTTGAAACCGGTGCAAAAAGCTAGCAAAAGTAGGGTCAGCACCCCCCCCCCCCCCGTTTTTGTGATTTTAGAGGGCAAAAAAATTGAACCCCATTATTTTGTGGTAGTTCGACCCCAAAGCAACCAAAATCAGCAAAAAAAACAGATTTGTCATTCAAATCCTACGGGAGAACATGTGACACCCTACTATTATACAAATGTCCAGTCAACACTGTTTAACAAACGTTATCACAGCAAACGCGAGACGTTGACCCAATGCTGGCTTGATCTTGGGAAACTCAACAGTTCGTCTGTTAGATTACTTTCACCAGGATCACATAGTTAAATGTGTGCGACGCCGGCCTAACATTAAAACAACGCTGTATCAACTTTTTCTATGCTTTCTATGCATCGATATAAAAAAGCCTAGGCAGAAGGATCTCATTCAATCGACGCCATTAATTAGTCTGCTTGTATTCAATATATCCGGCTTACATAAATTATCTATAAATCGAATACAATTTGTCACATGACACATCAAATTATCCGCACCCGGATTATTGGCCACCACATAAACGAAGATTCAGTCATCGTTTGTGCATGGAAAGATTATTTAATGGATGCTCACTGATACATCCATGCACGCCTAGTAAACACGAGACATTGAGCCTATGTTGGTTTAGGGCTGGTCCAACGTCGTGGACGGTGGGCCAGCATTAAGCCAACATTAAAGCAATGTCTCGTGCTCACTGGGCGAATGTATGACTGTAACATGGCAACCCTTTTCATTGGCACTTTAAATCTCACTTTTAAACGGGTGGAAGATGTTGAAACACAAGACGACATGTAGATAGATTGTTTCTTCTCACATTTTAAAGGGACTGGCCCAGGCTAAAATCATCAAAAAATCGGTGATTTTATTTCGGGTTCTTAATATGACCATATGATGTACATAGACTAGAACTGCAAATTTTTATAATTTTTGTGCTGCGCATTCACCAGTTAGGCTAGATATAGAGACGAAATTCACGCATTTCCTATTTTTGACATGGTTGTCAATAATTAGACATCAGGAATTTCGTCTCTATATCTAGCCTAACTGGTGAATGCGCAGCACAAAAATTATAAAAATTTGCAGTTCTAGTCTATGTACATGTTTACATCATATGGTCATATTAAGAACCCGAAATAAAATCACCGATTGTTTTATGATTCTAGCCTGGGCCAGTCTCTTTAAGTGTTTTGCCGACACCGTGGTGTTTCGCTATGTCGCTTCTTCAGGGTTGAATGGCTGTACTTGATTTTAATTTTGACAAATCTCGCTTGAAGTTGTGAATCGCGTCAACTTGGCACAACTTCACGCGAGTGAAAATTGTGACTACTTGGTGGTCACAGCTTTAGCAGTATACTAGTACATATCAGTTATGTATCTGACGGGGTGAGTGAAGAACCTCATATCTTACCAGCACTCCAATATGATCGAATTACCTCACCTCGAAGGGGGGGGGGTTGTGACTTCCTGATCACCTCAACTATTTCAATTCCAAGGATAATCTGGTCCGAGAATATGTGAGCCGCCACACTCAAAGGGCAATACTAGTTTTTGTTTGTAGATTTGACAACCTTGCCTTTCATTTCCTGTTTAAATTGGAAGAACAAAAAGAATATTTATTACATTTTTGATTTTATGATATTTTTTTAACTTTTTAACTTAGTTTATATTTAATCATCAATAGATTTTGATGACACTGTAAGTATTAACATCCTGACCATTTAACCCTTTAACCGCCGGTGCTGCATATACTCGGGTTTTCATTTTTTATTAGCACATTAAGTATCACCTTTTAAACATGTTAAAGATAAAATGTGACATCAATCAGCAATATTTGAAAACAGTTGACCTCTATTTTGTCAAATCTGAATAGTTTTCACTCACTTGAAGTTGTGGATCGCGTCAGCGAGACACAACTTCAAGTGGGTAAAAATTCAGATTGAATAATTTGGCGGTTAAACATGTTAAAGGGCTAAGAGTAGGCTGAGTTTATGTCGTATAAATCTTGGTACCAATTTAAAGCAATAACTTGGTGCATAATTATTTAGCGTGCTAACATGGATGGTGCTAATATCCACATTTATGTGGATTATGAAACGATAATTCACATAATTATGCGGAGAATATAACTGTAAACTATCAATTATATGGTGTGTATAGTATTCCAATATTCAGCCGGCGTTGACGTTGACAGTGCCAAATAAATATAATAACAATAATAATGACTGTTTACGGTAAACTACTACAATAATACAAACGCAAAGGACGAAAGCAATTATACATTCATGCTAAGAAATCAAAAGAAAATACAAAAAAAATTCTTGTAATTGTTTGATATCACCCGTTACGTGGAAAATTTTGCATATCCTGCCAAATGTATTGATAACATATATATCAGAAAATTACCATATGATAATTATCAGAATATGCGTCCACTATAAGTTCATTTAGTTAAAGGGACTGGCCCAGACTAAAATCATAAAAAAATCGGTGATTTTATTTCGGGTTCTCAATATGACCACATGATGTAAACATATACATAGACTAGAACTGCAAATTTTTATAATTTTTGTGCTGCGCATTCACCAGTTAGGCTAGATATGGAGACGAAATTCCCGCATTTTCTATTTTTGACATGGTTGTCAATAATTGGAAATCAGGAATTTTTGCCCATTTTACAATCCCCCCCCCCCCAGCATGGTATTTGACTATTCTACATAGTTCATAAATATGTTAATATTATTCTAATATTCAGCCGTCGTCCTCGTGTGTTATTTTGTTGACGGTGCCAATTAAATCTAATAAAAAATAATAATTAACGTTTACAGCAAATTATTCAAATAATACATAAACAACGGACAAAAACAATTTTACAATTGATAAGAAAAAGGCTTTGTTTTCTTATCAATTGTAAAATTGATTTCATCTAATTGTGTGATATCATCCGTGGACGATTTTGCATAATTTTATTACCTAATGTATCTATAACATATAATGTCAGATTATCATATAGATTCATAAAAGTACCATATAGTTCATTTGGTTCATTATACCCACGTCGTGTTTGGTTTTATCGCTGAATAGATTTGTCGTCGGATTTTCTATATTTGGCTTTTCTATAACATAGCTGTATCATGGGTGTATCCTACAGAGGCATATGCTCGTGAAGCCAAAATACAGTGTATAGAGTATCTGCTTACTTCTAAAGTAAGCAGATACTGCATTTTGGCTTTGTACGACAGTATATAATGTCATGTAGATTGAGCATACAAATATACCTATAGAATTTAGCAGCGTCATGAAACTATAATGGCTCCACTTAACCCTTTGAGCGCGGGGACCGTCTTTATACATCAGTAGACGTCAGATTTTTTTAATTTATTTTGTAACCAAACATTTCCAAATCTTGATGTTTAAACACACCTTTCGTTCCCAATAACAGTGATTTGATCGGTTTATAAACAGATTAAGGGTAGAGCAGGTAAAGGGTTAACATCAACGATGATTAGATCTCGAAGCAACGTCATGGAATGTGGCACAACATAAACCCTTTAGCCTCCAAAGTATTCAATTGGAATTTTCACTCACTTGAAGTTGTGTCTCGCTGACGCGATCCACAACTTCAAGCGAGTGAAAATTATTCAGATTTGACAAAATCGAGGTCAGCGATTTTGAAATATTGTTGTTTAATGTCACGTTTGAACTGTAACATGTTGAAAAGCTGGTATCTAATGTGCTGATAAAAAGGAACAAGCGAATGTAATCGGGACCGGCGGTTAAAGGGTTAAAGCCACATGAGACCAGATTGCTCTTTAACCCTTACAACGCTAAATTATTGTTGTATAAATCATGGGGACCAAAGGGATTTTGCAATTTGAAATCATCACAAATGTCTTAGTTAGCTCTTTCCGATTTATTTGAATACCTATGGTATGGGTCTACGGTCATTACAAATATTTTAATATCTTACAGCGCGGGGATCGACTTCAGACGTCAGAATCTGACGTCTACAGACGTCGTCTACAGATTCTGACGTCTAAATTCGATCCCCGCGCCGTAAGGGATGAATCTGACCTTTATATATTTGTTGATGTTTAATAACCTACATAAAACACAAAACGTAAATATATAGTGAAGAAACGTCTAATGTGCAATTTAATGTACAACCCCGTTTTTTAATTGTATGCTAGGAACCAAACACTTTCTATGTACTTTTATTTGGCAAGTTCTCGCAATCTACAGTGTTTCGGGTCAAAACACATAACTGAACTCTATGGTATCTGTAACATCCACAATTGTACGTGTTTTTAATGGTATTTAATACATGAACTCAAAGTACTTAACTCGTAGTCATTGTAGTAAGATGAATATGTTCATAAAAAAAACACTAATTAAATATTACATTGCTCCGTCTGACCCTCGGTATTACCTCTTTCAGCGCAAATAACCAATGCAGCCATTTTCTATCTTTTTATTGGCATATAATCAAATAACGTTGTTGGAAACAAATTGTGTTTAATCAGCCATAATAAGCATTGTACAAGTTTGACCTGCAACTAAACAAATGCTCGTGATTTTCACCCACTTGAAGTTGTGGGTCGCGGGAGCGAGACACAATTTCAAGCGGGTAAAAATTGTAATTAGATAACATTGTGGTTAAAGGGTTAATGTTCATTTGGGTATTGCCACTTGAACAAGTGGCCGATACGACCCTATAAGGCCTAGCTGCCTTTATATTGTGAAATAATTAGAATTAGGAATTAAAGAATAAAGATATTTACAGCGTTGTGGCATTTCCCGAATGTATCTACACCCTGCAGCCAGCAACACGCTACTCATCTGTCATAAACCATTCTATTTATGTCCTTCTAACAAAAATAATCGGTTCAGAAAACACGAGACCTCCAGGAATATTCGCTTTGATGCTGGTTCAAGACATGTAAACTCATTTTTTGCAATAGAAAATGTATATGACAATCATACATTTAAAATATTAAATCACTTTTAAAGTAGGCGGGTCATCATGGTTCGCTGAGCAAACATTATCCACCCATCCGCATGTGCAGCATCGTTAAAGTCCACAGGAGTGGGGCCGCCGAAGCGAAACTATTATTGTTTGGTGAAGCAAAAGGACCCAGCTGCTACAAACACATTTTTTTTTCAATTCAAGTAGTCTGATAGATTGTGTATTGGTACAGAACGCTTAAATCGCTTAACAAGCATGAAAAATACCACAAGTTATGTCCCTGAGTAAATACACTTTTAGTGTTACATACGTTCTGTCCCCTACAGTACGCAATGTACTGGCAGCCTATTATAGACAATATATAGCACATTTGTTTGATGATATATACGCCATAAATGTATATATATTGTACTAGTAGGTCTTGTAAGTCAGAACAGTGAAGAAATTACATTTATATGCTAATATTGATTTAAAAATGAACAAAGGAAACACCCACAAAATATTTTTTGGTTACAACTTATCCATTAATGAAATACATATATATGTATTTTTAATAAATATCAATTTGTTGGTCTCTAGTGGCTGCCATTAACGAAGGCTTTATTATAATAATACATAATTACCAATATAGATCAGTAAATTACAAAAATTAGGTCTTATCACACAAAGAATACTAAATATTGATATTATGTACTGGAGGGGACAATTCTAATTTAACACTATTTTCATCTAAAAATGTATAAATATGTGGTTGTTTTAACATGAATTTCCAATTAATATCCACGTGCCCATAATGGACATAAATCCATAATATAGGCATTCAAATAAAACAGAAAGATCTAACTAAGTCATTTATGATGATTTCAAATTGAAAAAAAACCTTTGGTCTCCATGGTTTACAAAACATATTTCAGCGTTGTAAGGGTTACGAAAACGTGAAAACTGTGTAGAATATTACAATATGATTATAATTTTATTTAACTCCATGCTTATTGTGTATAACCTATTTGTAGTTGGTTTTGCGTTATGAGAACCATGTGTTATATTTACACATTGTTTTTGGTTCAGGCTCTAATGTATAATTATTATTATCTGTGTTATGTGTTTTAGATCCAAAAAGATATGACACTCTTGGCATTGTGACACCAGGAAATAAAGAATGAGAACATGATGGCAGGACAAACAATGACTGCTCTGTACACTAGTATTACGAAAGCATCTGACTCAAGGGGGTACAGATAGATTGACAACACCCCCCCCCCGCTCCGCCTCGCAGTGGATCTCTTCATGGTTGTATAACGAGTACTTTCCTCCTATTGTGAAATTCGCATAAGTTGTGCAGCCCTCTCGTGCTTAGTGTGAAAATTTGAACTCAGACGTGTGAATGTTTTCTATTTATGAAACTTGAGTCGAAATAAACTCAACAAAAATACGAAAAGATCACTACAGTTGACGTCAGTGCCCCACGGATTAAACGACTAAAATCAGTGTTTTCTGGCTAAATTAAATTAATTCGTAACGGATACATGAGCTGGATTTACAATGACACTCCCACAATAATTAGCTGAGAGGACTTTAATTATTACTCGTCAAGGAGAGCGTAACTCGTGAAGAGGAGGACCGAGTACTGATTACGTAAGCAGATAAATAGATGAGACGACAATACAGCTGAGGTTGAGGTTGTACACGAACTAATTGAGACGAAGACAGATATTTATCAGGATGTTTTAGATGAGACGACATTATACAGTTGAGCTTAAGGTCGTACACGAACTAACTGATTGAGAAGAAGACAGCTATCTATGTCTAGGATGTTTAGGAACAGTCAGCGCGGCTCCACGTCCAGCGGGGAGATGGACATGGTTGACGACATGGCCGGGCTGCCCACCCTGGACGAGGTAACCCTGCTAGAGGGGATCCGTAACAGATACAAGCAGGACGTCATCTACGTAAGTATACTCCTTAACCCTTTAAACCCTCACGATGCTTTAAAGCATCATTTTTCATACCTGAAAACAGACTTAATTTTTCTACAACCAAGGGTTCTAGAACGAAAATTTCCATGAAACTGGTTTACCAAGACATGGCAATTTTCTTCACTTTCCCACCCACTTTAAAGCATCTTCATTGACGACTACAAGTCGAGAATTGCGAAGATGACTATGATAAATTCAGGCCTGGAAGGGGTAAAACGCTGAAATATTTCTGGAGAACAAAGGGTTTTTTTCAATTTGAAAATAAAAATACCTATGTTATGGGTGTGCGGCCATTAGCAATTTTTTTACTCTTACAGGGCGGGGATCAACTTTAGACGTCAGAATCTGACGTCTACAGATGTCAGATTCTGACGCCTCAAGTCGATCCCCGCGTTGTAAGGGATAAATATGTGGATCAACATCTGGCCAATATCGGGCTAACGTCTGAGACGCCGGCCCAATATTGAAACAATGTTAACCCTTCACCCGCAAGTTATTTTATTTAAATTTTCATTTTAAGTCAACTTTAAGTTGAAGAAGAATATCGCATTCTCTTGCCTGGACCAATGGTAATTTACAATTATTAATTGGTGCTTTGTTTCATTTTTTGAAATGCTTGTAAGTTAAAAAAAAACATTTACAAAGGCCACCACACTGAAACTGTTTCTGTTAACATAATGTACTTATTGAACTAAACTATTGGAATCCAAATAAATGGCATCCATTTGAAATTGTGTATCACACCAATGCTTCATGAGTAGATATTAAAAGATACATGATTATATTATATTATCAATCCATCGGAGTCCCAGCAAATACGAATACGTTGAGCGAGACGTTGAACCAATGTCGTATTAATTCTGGGCCACCTTCTTCGACGCTGGCCCAGCATTAAACCATCATTAGCACAAGTTCTCGTGATTCCTGAGTATGGATATTTCCAAGAAAATAGCCTGACAAAGGTGCGAGCAAATCGTGACAGCTTTTTATTGGTGCATAGTATAAGTCACAGAGTATAATATGTCTCACGCGGTGATGACGCTAAACCCTTGAAGTCCTCACGATGCATTAAAGCATCATTTTGCATCCCTGAAAAATGACTTAATTTCCTAAAACCTATAGGTTTTAGCACGGAAATATTCATGGAATTGTTTAATAATAACAATTTTTCACTTGCCGCTCACTTCAAGTCATTTTCATCCACTACAAGTCGGGAATAGCGACAGCAATTCGCGGCTTGTAGTGGATGAAGATGATAATGGTAAATTCAGGCCTCAAAGGGTTAAACCACAGGCCAACTCACTCCAGATCTCTCAGATAACACGGTCATTGACGCAGTGCTGTCTCAATAGTGGGTCAGAGCCGGCGATGCTGGGCCAGCATTGATTCAGCATCGGGATAGCGTTCACTGCCAACTGTTAGTTATTTCATATGATGATGTCACATGCCATATTAACTAAATATATGAAAACAAAAGAAACCATTTTTTTTAATTTTACGTGGATGTTGTCTGTCCCAAGTGTTCAACCCTCACTTGGTGCAGCTGGGTTACAGATAAAATTTATGTTTCTCCATTTTCAACGCTGAGATATCGTTTCGTTTGGGGCCGTTCAACAATTACGTAACGCCTACAGGGGGAGGGGGTTTAAGCAATGCGTTACGGACCGTAGTCAACACAACGTTAAAAAGCGTTACAAAGGGGGGAGGGGGTCAAAAAACTCTCAAAAAAGCGTTACGTAATTGTTGAACAGCCCCTTTCGATGGTCTGTACTTGAACAAAACACTTTACCCTCACGTGCTTCACTCCACTACCTGGTACAGTATAGTAGATGACACTTTGTGCAATACGATCCTAGAACCGCAAAGCATCTGGATCTGTGTGCTCCCCCTCCCAGTTAGCTATAATGGATCAAAAATGAACAGATCCCGGGACACTATTATAAGGAAGCAAAATGTTAAACGTGAGTCTGTCGGGTCCTTGGATTCGATATCAGACTGTTTACAGCTCTGCAAACCCCATGCTGGATCAATGTTGGGCCACCGTCGCAGACGGCGGCTCAACATTGATCTAACATAGGTTTGCCGAGCTGTAACAGTCTGATATTAATGCGAATAAGTGGCATTTGATTTGAAAACCAGGTACATATTTAAGTACTATATTACATGATATTATATATACTGTAAATAGCTTTGGTCAGACAAACTACAGCTTTCAGATATAACTCTTGTACCTTTGGAAACAAAACCTACTTCTTTATTTGTGATCACAAAGAATGGACAACAATAAAACCTATTCGAATTTCGCCATGTTCGTCTCATTTTTCTATGATCGTTTCTCTTATGTATACGCTCAAAACAAATAGAACTGCTATTCCGGCATGTGGTTATATAGCGTTAAGTTACAAAGACTGTTTCGTGTTCAGAGACCATTTCACTCAGATCAGACTGCGGTGTAATGGTGGGGTCTACCTCTAACAACATCATATTGTGTTTTCACTCTGCTTATTGTCATCGCTCGAGTAAAGATTGTTATTATTGAAGCTATTGTGTGTACAATTACATGTACAATACACGACTCTCACAACGCCCACTTCATTCCTTCATTCATTCCTTCATTCATTGTCTATTAATTTAGTATCTAATGATCCTGTAAATATCTTCCATAAACATATGATTTCGATCACCCATAGATTTACCGTTTATTTTACTTACAGTTTGAGCTCTCGCGATAATGAAAATCATTAGATTTGTAAAATCGAAGTACACGTATTTAAAAAAAACTTGTTGATCAAAAACACGTTCTTCTTTTAAAAACGTGGTATCTAAAGTAGTAGATAAATGTTATAACAAAAAGAAAAATATCTATATCGTTCTATCTAAGATTTAAATTAAAATTAGATGAATTGTAAACATATAGGAATTGTTCTCGATAAAGATTTGTGCAGACTAATCATGATCTCCGTATGGAATGGAACCAAGCATTGTCCCCGACTCACTTTATCTGATGGTGGTAAATTTGGCTCGAATTAATCCGGTTTGAAGACACGATGAATCGTGCAGCCCATACTTAAGCCGGGAAAACCACAAAGTTATATATAGAACCACGCGTTAGTTTTATTCTTTTGTGCAAAGACAAAAGGCAGTAACTGCTTCATTTTCTAGTAAGCAACTACTGTCTTTTGTCTTTGCACAGCAGTCTTGATTTTCACATTAACCCTTACAGCGCGGGGATAGACTTTAGTCGTCAGTATCTGACGTCTGTAGACGTCAGATACTGACGACTAAAGTCTATCCCCGCAATGTGAGAGTAAAAAATATTTCTAATGGCCGTAGACCCATAACATAGGTATTCAAATGAATCAGAAAGAGCTAACTCAGACATTTATGATAATTTCAAATTAAAATAAACCCTTTGATCTCCAAGGTTTTAATTAAAGCAATTCAGCGCTTCAAGGGTTAAGAGAGAACCCCTATAGATCTACAAAACACAATCGTATTTCTTTTATCTTATGTTAACTTATTGTTGCACCAGCGTCGTAAACAATGATCCAGCATTAAAACAACGATTTAAGCATTAAAACAACAGCTGGTGAACGTCTTTGGCTTTAGATAATTTGGCATTGGTGAGAAATCTTCAAAACACAAAGCCTGGCCAAATGCGAATAAAGTGCCTTCCCAAAATTATTTACTAATTAGCGTTTAGTGACGCATATATATGTGTCATTAGACACATAAATAATTTTTTTAGAACAAATGATGCACTTTTCTCAACTATTGTTCTGATATATGTGACCCGATCTGGTAAAATGAGTCGGAAGTCGAACTTTGTGAAAAGATGCTGGGGTCCTTAAAAGCTAAAATGACCTTGTATTATTGATTTGACGTTTTTTACACAAGTTTTTATTTTCATATCATTACTTTAGAAGCCTAACATTATGTAGCGTAGAAGTTGATGTACATCTCGAAAGAAAATATTTTAAATTTCATCTGTTATTTTAATTTTAGTCACAATTAGACTTACGATAAAAATATCTGGCATTTCTTTTTAAAGCTTACACAATTATTAAATGCGTTGAAATGAATTTTAATTGTATTTCTTCAACTTCAATCTAATTGGGTGTTCTTTTCAAAAAGTGTACAAATTGCCTTTTTGAACTTCAAAGGCCATCAAAATGACGCAATTTTAGACTACATATTACTCCGAATTTGTCCAGTCATATTTTCAGAGCTAACCACGCTAACTTTTGTAGATTCATGATCTGTTGACATATCGTACTTGTATATTTCTATTCACTATGAACTGTGAATTGCTGAGTGTGTGTTTTTGTTGTCATTGCAGACGTACATTGGTGACATCTTGATAGCGGTGAATCCATACAAGCCCATCGCCATATACGACACCACGGTATGTACATAGAACCACATATACACAGGGACATTGGTTCAATGCTGGCTCAATGCTGAGCAAGCGTTTCATATTTTACATTTTAACGTGGTGGTTGTTTTTCAGTATGCGTTCAGCTTACTGAAAAACAACTTGTTCATCACATTCAAAGGGACAACCCGTTCATTAATATAATATGAATTGAATATAATTTATAATAAACATTCAGTATATCTAGAAAATGCATAATTTTACAACTATGTTTTCCTTACATTTTTTTTTCTGCGGAAATTAAAATCGCCTTAGACTTTCACGTGACTAGGAACGAGAATGATTTATGAATATTTAAATGGTTAAAAGAGTCCAGACCAGCGAACACCAGACGTTAACCCAACGTTGATTGAATGTTGGTCCATTGTTTGCGACCCTGAAAAAAGGTTAACCCCACGCGCTAAATTAAATCCGAATCATCCCCAAAATACAGATAATCCCCAAAATGTAATGGATAGGTCATTGGTCATAAAGTGGGTAGTGAAAATTCACTGCAGACGATCAACGTAGATTCATATTGATGTCATAAAGTAGTCAGTCCTCCACACAGGTCAAATGGAGGTCCCTACTTTACCAGAAATCCATGTGATCCGGATCGTAATCTGGAGCTTGCATCCGGATTGTAATCCGGATCATTTCCAAAATTGAATTGATTTGTCCTTGGCCCGAAACACACCTCTGGTGAAATTCTCATACAAATCCGTTACTTATCAAGTAATAATTAGACGGACAAACAGAGGTAATAATTGCGATTTAACGAGCTAATAAAGCAATTCGATATAACTATAGTCGTGATTAGCGATTTATATATAACGTCCCCTTGGATATGAAAGGGTGTATCTGCCGCTTTGTAAACCCCATATCCAAGGGGACAATGAATAAGGCCTAAAACATCGTTTTTGTCGGGATGTCTCCCATTCAGTCATTTTATCTGGTGTATCAAGTAGCAGATAACAAAAACTGGGTATTTCCCTGCGTAGTATGTGGGGGGGGGGGGAGGGGGGGTATGTGAGAGGTGTGTCGCTGATTGCTGTCCGCATTCCGGGATCTTACATGTGAACCTGTGCTGATCTAATGTTGGGCCATCGTCGTAGACTGGGTAGTGCCCGCCAATATTTTGAAGTTATATAAATTTTAACTTCACCTTTTACGATTACATTTGTATCACCCTGGCAGATTTTCGTTCCTTGTAAACTGACAAAGGTGTTAATATTTGTATTATTATTGTAATTATCGAACACATTCGTACAGTATTCATTCTCTATGTGTGCACAGAAGTGACAACGTCGGCAATTTTACGATGCGAATCTAGGAGCGTTAGATTTGTGGTCGAGCATGGTAGGAGCTACTGTATGCAACTGAGATGCCACAATTCCTCGTCCCTAAGGCCGCTATCTTTGTGCCAGTGCAATTTATAATTCTGTTTTACAAACATAAAAACAAACAAAAAAGACTGACTAATGGCTGACTAATGCTACATATCCTCACTTTGGTAGCAAAGGGTCGTATCTGTCTATTAGCAAAGCAGGTATGACCCTTTTATACCAAGGTTATGATATGTGCTTAATACAAACACAAATGGTCATCACCCAGCAAAATCAAAACATTTGTACAACATTTGTACAACGTCGGCCCAACGACATTGGTCCAACATTGTACAAATGTTTTACAAATCTTTGCGTTTACTGGGTATTTAATTATCACAATTATATGTACGTAGAGCAGATATTAAATGGTCTGCATACATAACGGTAGGCCCTATAAATACCGTAAACAGGTAAATAACTGGTGACAATAATATATACATGGCATATAGCACACGTAGCCACTAGGGGTTCGGTTCCCGGTCTCGGCGGTTTGAAAGAAACAAAAAATGTTTCTTCCCCATCCACGTGTGAAAGTCAGTATTGTGGGGAGCCTCCGTGACCGAGAGGTAGCGTGCTCGGCCTCAGACCGCCAGGGCCCCGAATTTCGAATCCTGTGTCTGGAGGACAGTGTCATCTCAATCATCTCACCATCCTCAGGAGGTTCTCCTGGCCCAGTTTAGCCTATATGTGCACAAAGGTGGCCTAAAGCCCGATTCATTTCATTTCATTTATGTAGCCACTATTCTTGCCAATACCATCTTTTCATCACATGATGACGTTTCTTCTCAGTTAGATCACACTGATTGTTGTTTAACACAAGGACATATCTGATTACATAGCTACTTGATATCCGGTTACAGACGAAGGGGGGGGGGTATGCATACTGTATAAATATATTGACAGGTACAAAAACTGATCAACCCTGATTGTACAAGATGTCACTGTAACTTAACTTTACTTATTACAAAGTTACTTATTATGCTGACACCTAGCAGTGAACATTAATATTAATTCAACCTTTAGCCGCAAAATTAATCAATTGGAATTTTCACTCACTTGAAGTTGTGTCTTGCTGACGCGATTCACAAATTCAAGTGATCGAAATTTGTTCAGATTTCACAAAATAAAGGTCAGCAATTCCGAAACCTTGCTGATTTGTGTCACTTAAAAACTGATAATTTTTTGCAATGTGCTAAGATGTATATATATGTAAAACATATGTAAAAAAACGAATATAATCGGGGCCGGCGATTAAAGGAATAAACTTTATAAAATGTAATATGTGTAAAACATTCTAAATAGGTATATCGATGAGTTAAAACCCCCAAAGTAGCATTTAAGTAAAACACGACATATTTTTAACAGATTTCATTCAAGAGAAAAATAGATTAAACCATGAGATGAGATTTATTACATTACACTTGCTTATATACGTGCTGTAAAATTCGAAAACATTCGTTTGCATTTAAACATAAAATCATAATCATTGATGCTAACTTTCAACTACTGTCTAAGCCTATATATAATCTGATAATATTAAGTAAAATATTGAACACTATTGGGTGCAATAGCATACATGCTGCAGCTTTTCAATACCATGGCTCAAAATATAGAGATTGTCAAACTTGGAGAAGTCCATGCTCACGAACCAGCAAAATTTAACGCACAATTCTTCAACGAGCCGGATTAGTTCACTAAAGGTGTTTACTGTGTAAATGCCCTTTTTTCTAGTACAAGTTGCAATATATCGTAGGCTTCAGATTGGTCGAAATTGCAATCTCGACCAATCCGAAGCCTACAATATGTCGTAAATTGTACGAGAATACGGGCCATGACAAATATTTCTAGGACATCAGCAACAAATGAACCATACTCCTTCAATTCTTCAACATGTTCAAGTGCTAGTCGCTTTGCACGATCCAGCTATTTTCACCCGGATACCCCTCTCCCGATTTGTATTAGTATTTGTACAACTGCGGTGTCTAAAAAGCGCATTGCTAATCTGATCTTGGTGAGTCACGATGCGCGGGTAATTATAAGACATCCACACGTAGTTGGTTGGACTTATGTTGGGTCGACGTCGTAGGCGGTTGACCGACATTAGCCCAACCTCGTTTGAATGTCTCAAGTTTTATTGCTGCTACGTGAGCATAGCAGCGTGCTGTCGTAAACACATGTATAATAATATATATAATAGGGAGCTCATTTCACTATCGTATTGTAATAATCATGCGAGACTGTGATGGTATAACGTGACTGAACTATTGCTGAATCTAAGAAAAATGGGCCTACATACAAACGCTTACGTTGCCTGTTATATTTGTGTGCGGCCATATTATATCGTTATCGTGGTGAACAAACAAGCAACCCATCCCATCTCCCCATATCTGTTGAGGGCGGGGGCCCTGGTGCAGTGGTTAACGCCGCCTGCTTGGAAAGTCGGAGATCGCGGGCTCGAACCCCGCTCTGGCATTCAAGTTTCAAAGTAACAAAATGTTCTTCCCTGCTCACTCGTAAAGGTCCAATATTGTGGGGAGCCTCCGTGACCGAGCAGTAGCGAGCTCGGCCTCAGACCGCCAGGGTTCGAATTTTGCATCCTGTGTCTGGAGGGCAGTGTCATTTCATTCATCTCACCATCCTCAGGAGGCTCACCTGGCCCAGTTTAGCTTATGTGTACACAAAGGTGGCCTAAAGCCCCATTCATTTCATTTGTGACGGTATGTTTAGGATTTTAACATTTTTTTGCGATTTTCGTGCAAACGGAGAAATCGCAAAAAATGACCCAATCTTTCTTCAACCCTTGAGACGCTAAGCTATTTAACCCTTTCAGCCCTCACGATGCATTAAAGCATCATTTTACATCCCTGAAAACACACTTAATTTTCCTGCAACTAGGGGTTTTAGAATGAAAATTCCCATGAAACTGGTTCACCAATACATGACAATTTTCTTTGATTTTTCACCCACTTCAAATCATCTTCATCCACTACAAGTCGAGAATGGCGACAGCAATTCGCGGCTTGTAGTGGATGAAGATGACAATGTAAAGTCAGGATTGAAATGGTTAATTTAAATAATGTGAATTTGTAAAATTCAAGTCACCATGTATAACAATGTGACCGATTTAAGACATAATTCACTTTAAATAAAAAAAACATTCACGCAAGTGGTAATAAAAAACACAGAAATATTACTGAAGTCTTTTTTCATATGGCACACTCTACTCTGTAGCCTATTTTCATATATTATGGTTGTTGCTGAGGTCAAATCACTCAAATATTTAACATTTTCTTTTTTCTTATAGTTTCAGGATCGTTATCGATGTCTGAAGTTTCTGAAAGAGCTTCCGCCTCACTTGTTTGCCTTGTCAGACAGGGCCTACCAGACCATGCTGCAGACAGGGAACAATCAGTGCTGTGTCGTCAGCGGCGAGTCAGGTGCAGGTTAGTACACAGGGAATAATAAAAATGTTGTGTGTTAGCGGCGAGTAAGGTGCAGGTTAGTACACAGGGAATAATAAATGATGTGTGTTAGCGGCGAGTCAGGTGAGGTTAGTACACAGGGGATAATAAATGATGTGTGTTAGCGGCGAGTCTGGTGCAAGTTAGTACACATGGAATAATAAATGATGTGTGTTAGCGGCGAGTCTGGTGCAAGTTAGTACACATGGAATAATAAATGCTGTGTGTTAGCGGCGAGTCTGGTGCAAGTTAGTACACATGGGATGATAAATGATGTGTGTTAGCGGCGAGTCTGGTGCAAGTTAGTACACATGGAATAATAAATGATGTGTGTTAGCGGCGAGTGTGGTGCAAGTTAGTACACATGGGATAATAAATATTGTGTGTTAGCGGCGAGTCTGGTGCAAGTTAGTACACATGGAATAATAAATGATGTGTGTTAGCGGCGAGTCTGGTGCAAGTTAGTACACATGGAATAATAAATGCTGTGTGTTAGCAGCGAGTCTGGTGCAAGTTTGTACACAGGGAATAATAAATGATGTGTGTTAGCGGCGAGTCTGGTGCAAGTTATTAGTACACAGGGAATAATAAATGATGTGTGTTAGCGGCGAGTCTGGTGCAAGTTAGTACACATGGAATAATAAATGATGTGTGTTAGCGGCGAGTCTGGTGCAAGTTAGTACACATGAAATGATAAATGCTGTGTGTTAGCGGCGAGTCTGGTGCAAGTTAGTACACATGGAATAATAAATGCTGTGTGTTAGCGGCGAGTCTGGTGCAAGTTAGTACACATGGAATGATAAATGATGTGTGTTAGCGGCGAGTCTGGTGCAAGCTAGTACACATGGAATAATAAATGATGTGTGTTAGCGGCGAGTCTGGTGCAAGTTAGTACACATGGAATAATAAATGATGTGTGTTAGCGGCGAGTCTGGTGCAAGTTAGTACACATGGAATAATAAATGCTGTGTGTTAGCGGCGAGTCTGGTGCAAGTTAGTACACATGGGATGATAAATGATGTGTGTTAGCGGCGAGTCTGGTGCAAGTTAGTACACATGGAATAATAAATGATGTGTGTTAGCGGCGAGTGTGGTGCAAGTTAGTACACATGGGATAATAAATATTGTGTGTTAGCGGCGAGTCTGGTGCAAGTTAGTACACATGGAATAATAAATGATGTGTGTTAGCGGCGAGTCTGGTGCAAGTTAGTACACATGGAATAATAAATGCTGTGTGTTAGCGGCGAGTCTGGTGCAAGTTAGTACACATGGAATAATAAATGTTGTGTGTTAGCGGCGAGTCTGGTGCAAGTTAGTACACATGGAACTAATAATACTGTGTGGCAGCGGCGAGTCAGGCTCAGGTTAACAATCAGTGCTGTGTGAGTCATCTACCGGTCAGAACATAGGGTACAATCAATGACGTGTGGTGAGCGAAGAGTCAGGCGTAGGTTAGTACACTGGAGCAATCAGTGAAAGTGGTGAGTCAGGCACATTTTAGTGCTCTGGAGCTATCAGTAATATGTTGTGAGTCAGGCACAGGTTAGTAAGCTGGAGCAATCAGTAAAGTGTGGTGAGTCAGGCGTGGGTTAATACGCTGGAGCAATCAGTAAAGTGTGGTGAGTCAGGCGTGGGTTAATACGCTGGAGCAATCAGTAAAGTGTGGTGAGTCAGGCACAGGTTAGTAGGCTGGAGTTATCAGTAACATGTGGTGAGTCAGGCACAGGTTAGTGCACTGGAGCAATTAGTAAAGTGTGGTGAATCAGTCACAGGCTAGTACACTGGATCAATGAGTAAAGTGTGGTGAATCAGGCACAGGTTAGTGCACTGGAGCAATCAGTAAAGTGTGGTGAATCAGTCACAGGTTAGTACACTGGAGCAATCAGTAAAGTGTGGTGAATCAGTCACAGGTTAGTACACTGGAGCAATCAGTAAAGTGTGGTGAATCAGTCACAGGTTAGTACACTGGAGCAATCAGTAAAGTGTGGTGAATCAGTCACAGGTTAGTACACTGGAGCAATTAGTAAAGTGTGGTGAATCAGGCACAGGTTAGTGCACTGGAGCAATCAGTAAAGTGTGGTGAATCAGTCACAGGTTAGTACACTGGAGCAATCAGTAAAGTGTGGTGAATCAGTCACAGGTTAGTACACTGGAGCAATTAGTAAAGTGTGGTGAATCAGTCACAGGCTAGTACACTGGAGCAATCAGTAAAGTGTGGTGAATCAGGCACAGGTTAGTACACTGGAGCAATCAGTAAAGTGTGGTGAATCAGGCACAGGTTAGTACACTGGAGCAATCAGTAAAGTGTGGTGAATCAGTCACAGGTTAGTACACTGGAGCAATCAGTAAAGTGTGGTGAATCAGTCACAGGCTAGTACACTGGAGCAATCAGTAAAGTGTGGTGAATCAGGCACAGGTTAGTGCACTGGAGCAAATAGTAATATGGTGAGTCAGGCGTAGGTTAGTGCACTGGAGAAATCAGTAATATGTGGTGAGTCAGGCACATGTTAGTACACTGGATAAATCAGTAAAGTGTGGTGAATCAGGCACAGGTTAGTGCACTGGAGCAATCAGTAATATGGTGATTCAGGCACAGGTTAGTACACTGGAGAAATCAGTAAAATATGGTGAGTCATGCACATATTAGTACACTGGAGAAATCAGTAAAGTGTGGCGAGTCAGGCACAGGTTTGTACACAGGAGACAATCCGTAATGTGGGGTCAGTGGCAAATCCCCAGCAAATATAGGGTATTGAACCCCCCTTGTTTTGATGATAGCCCAGCATCAACGACGCTGGCCCAACAATAAAACATAAGTGGTTCAATTTATTACGCTTGTTGATCATGCTATTTAGTACACGGGAGCAATCAATAATGTGTGGTGAGTGGCGAGTGGTTAAATCATTGCTGTTAGAAACTGTTGTCGAATACTACTTTAATGTACATATCTGATATATAAAGATATGTGAATACAAAGATATGCAAATACAATTCATGTGTTTTTCTTTGCAGGAAAGACAGAGAGCACTAAGTTACTGGTGGAACACATAACGTGGCTTTGTGATAGCTCATCAAGCAGACTCCATGAGAGAATTGTTAAGGTGGGCCAATAAATATCCCGAGATAAGTTATTTCAAGCTGATTAGACCATCTCGTTGGTTCATCATGTAACTCATCTCGCTGGGTTGTGACTCGGGTATAGCGTCCAACAATTATTACTAACCTTTTTTAAAAGTTGGGGTATTATAAAGAGCTTGTCCAACAATATAGTGAATAATCAATTTTTATACCTTAAACCAGCTGCTTTTCGTTCACCTTTGACCGTCATTCAGTTTTTCATGTCATTATATAGGTAGTAGACAAAAAAAATTATTAATTTTTCCCAATAAATTAAAAAAAAAGTTTTGCCTTTTTTTATAATTTATGTTATATCAAAATTCATTTCCAATACTTGCGATATACTAAAGGTCTTTTTGTGTCACTCAAATGATTGCCACATACTACAGTTTGACATCTATTATGATGCCTTTTTTTCAGGTGAACCCCCTTCTAGAAGCATTTGCAAATGCACGAACAACCATGAATAATAATTCTAGTCGATTTGGAAAGTACATAGAACTCAAGTTTGACCCAGATGGCAATATGTTAGGAGGTTAGCAGTACAGTTTAATAAAACTCACCTCTTCTGTGAAAACTGAATAGTGCAACACTTTCAGACTGAAAAAGATGATTACACTCTATTGTATCATTAAAAGTAGCAGTCTAAATTATTACAACATATATATTTTATTAAATCATTTATTCTTGTTTCTTTTTTATAATTATGTAATATAAAAAGTTATATAATGACATAGGTGATAATAATAAACAAATATATTTTTCAACTTTATCTTCAACAAAATAATGTTGTTTCAGCGAATATAAACGAGTATTTACTGGAGAAGACCCGAGTGGTCTCACAAGGAGAAGGCGAGAGGAACTTCCACATCTTCTATTATATGTTTGCCGGTCTGAACGAGGAGCAACTGCAGTTCAACTTACTGAAGCACGCTGAGGACCACAGGTGGGCGAATGGCTGTAAATATGGATCTGTAAATGTGGATAGCAGCACTTGCACATTTCCCTGAGTAGGAATGTTGTGTGTATCCTCATACTCACCTCATCCTGATCATTCATTCATTCACTTGCTCGTTTATTTATTTATTTACTGAATAACTCTTATTCATTCATTCATTCATTTATTTTGCTATATGTAGCGATATTTATACAAATGATATACAAATGACAAGCATTGAACACAGAAATTTTTGTTATTGTCAGAATCTTGAGACGGGCGGAAGGTCAGACGATCTTTGAAAGCGAAGATGAATTTCTTCACAACAGGGACATGTGGCATAAATTCAGTGATATCATGAACCTCGTCGGCTTCTCGGACGAAGTTAGTCATTATCTTACCTTAATCGCTTAATTTTTCCTGAAATAGAATATAAATTTATGCAGAGCAAATAGAAAAATATTTATTTTATACACGAAAATGTTATATATATATTTTTTTATGAAAAGCAATTCATAGGCTGTTATTAGGAAACACACACACTAAGTAGCCTACCGTGGTTTAATCCCTGATTGTTACATTTCTTCTTCAGGATCGTGATAGTATCCTGGCTATTTTGGCGGCCATTTTGCATTTGACAGACATCCAGTTTGAACCGGATTCTGCGACAGAGGGCGTCTTCATTACCGACGAGACGATGCTGGAAATGGGTAAGTTAGCCCTTTCAGCACGGGGACCGTCTTGATACGTCAGAATCTTACGTTATATTTTATAAACCATCCTGTTGTTGAGTAGGTAAACCCATGCAAAAAGGGAATTAAGTAAGTATCAATGTGAAGCAATCATAGCAGTTTTAGATAAAGGCGAGGACAGATCACTAATTAAAAATTGGCGACCAATATATTTTTTGAATGTACATATATTATGTAGATTAAAAAAATATCAAAAAATATTGCTGACAGATTAAGACGTTTTTAATTCACAATAACCAAGTAGGTTTTATTACAGGGAGAAATATACACAAAAATACTGAAGGCAATTATTAATATCTTTTACCACAAAAAAAGTTTTTACATCCCAGCAAATTCGATCTGGGGCATTGATTTTTATACACTGTCCTTAAAAAACCTAATAAAAAGGTAAGCCATGGTGACCCACTCTCACCTTATTTATTTGTTTTAGCTGTAGAAGTATTGGCATATATGATTCGAGTAAATAAAATTATACAAGGAACAAAATTTTATGATTAAAATGATTAAATTATTATAACACGCAAATGATACTTTGGGAATGTTCCAAAATGAAATATTTGAAATATTTTAAGAATTGGCATTTGATATGAACAAAACGGATGTATTGTGGACAAGTCCCCAAATATTAAATGGCCAAACCTTACTATCAAGTATTGGGCGTATATATTTTGGTTATGACAGGAATTATGCGAGATCAAACAAAAAACATTATTCTTTTATTAGAACAATACGTTAAAAAATAATGGTTGAAAATCCAATAAAATTATTTGACGGTCAAAGGGTTAAACTGAACCAAGGTATTTTATCTTGAGCCGAATATAAGTGAGTTACATATTTTGTGATGGGTTACATTTATTTTATCCTTGATGTTTCAGCGGGTGAGTTGCTGGCCGTATCACTGGATGAGCTAGCTGCTGCCTTGATATCCAACGTCACTAATGTCAGAGGTGAATACTACATTATCACTTCTCTTATCTGAGTGCATCTTTACAAATTATCTATCGCTTGTTCTTCAAGTTATTTAAGGTGCATTATTGAGCCCTACGTTCGCAATACAAAAATGTTCTTGATTACGAACTTTTAGTATGTTACTGTATTAAGCAGGTTTAAATTGATTGTTTGGTTGATAGATTGATAGATTGATAGATTAATAGATTGATTGATTGATTGATTGATTGATTGATTAATTGATTGATTGATTGATTGATTGATTGATTGATTGATTGATTGATTGATTGATTGATTGATTGATTGATTGATTGATTGATTGATTGATTGATTGATTGATTGATTGATTGATTGATTGATTGATTGATTGATTGATTGATTGATTGATTGATTGATTGATTGATTAATTGATTGATTGATTGATTGATTGATTGATTGATTGATTGATTGATTGATTGATTGATTGATTGATTGATTGATTGATTGATTGATTGATTGATTGATTGATTGATTGATTGATTGATTGATTGATTGATTGATTGATTGATTGATTGATTGATTGATTGATTGATTGATTGATTGATTGATTGATTGATTGATTGATTGATTGATTGATTGATTACTTGCCTGTTCGCTTGCTTGCATGCATGCTTGTCTGCTTGATTTATTGATTCATTGATACATCCATTCACTTATTTATTCATTAATTTATTCATTTAAATGATTGATTCATTGTTTGATCCATCCACTGACATTTTCAGGAGAGTCGATCCTGACGTTTAAGGGCTTGTCTCAGGCTGAGGACAGTAGGGATGCTCTGGCTAAGATGCTATACGGCAGATTGTTTGGCTGGATTGTCAGACAAGTCAATCAACTCTTCAAACCCAAAAGGTAATCGGCCTACATAAATTACCTGTTTGCTTCGTTCAATTCGTTCAGCCTCTTTGCTTTTTCCTTGAATTTGTTTACGTCCATTCCGCCTGGTGCAGGTTTTCAGAGGAATATCAGGTTTATCCCGTTTCAACGCTGGGGCATTGTCTCGATCTTGCATCTTTGGGTAAGGCACTTCAACCTTACGTGCTTAACTTAACTGAGATTTAAAGGAGTTCTTGATAGAACAGAGATGACAATGTGTACGATAATTTCCAAGCGCCAAAATGGCTGCAGGGCTGTATACTCCCGGAGACCAGGGGATAAAATGTAAAGTCGGCCGATCAGTCTTCAGACTTGATATCAGACTATAAACCTGCACCATTCCTTTATCAATCCTGCTGTATCCTAGCAACCACCAGCTATTGGCCCAATTGCTGGTTTATTGCTGGTCCACCAACAATAATTAACTTGACCCTTTTGTATGTAGACGGCTCCAAGCAGATTTTAAGCTAGATTATATGTCACTGAAATGGATGATATAGTCCGTGTTAGAAGCCCATTTAGTCAAATTATGTAATAACATGTACTTATTTAGAGTATATTTTCAACAAATATAAATATTTTTCGTCATTTGAAGCTGGAAATTGCGTTAGCTATTTCAACTTCAAATAAAAAAAATGCAACAGAAACAATTCAGTAGGACAAGAATTAAACATAGAAGAAATGTCCTGTGTTTGTTGGGATATCATTTTGTATTTTCACACATTGCCACATTGCACTTTGCTTGTTTATTAGGGCGAGCCCTGGACCAGCGATTGGAATTTTGGACATAGCTGGATTTGAAAACTTCAAAAACAACAGCTACGAGCAGGTGTGTACAGTTCCCGCATATGCGTTTGTGGCTTTGAATTAAACTAGCTTTCCCTTTCAGTGATTGCGACTGAGCAAATTTAAAATAAAAATGTCACATTAAACACAGCATTGAACCAGCATAGGTTCAACATCGTGTGTTTGTAGTGAGAGATATTATACTAGTAAGTTAAAAATAAATTTAACTCTCTATCGCCACTGATCACCCAGCTACCATTTTCTCCCAACATTGTCCCCCATGGTGCACAGCGCGAGTGACGGCAACCAATCACAGAGAGAGATATGCCTGTTTACCGTTTATACACCAGATGACGCTGACTTGATATTCAAGATGCCTTTTTTCAGCTTTGTATCAACGTGACAAACGAACAACTGCAGTACTTCTTCAACCAGCATATATTCCAGTGGGAGTTGGACGAATACAAGAGAGAAGGGATTAAGGGGAAGGACATCAAGTTTGTTGACAACCGACCCCTCATTGAAATATGTCTACAGGTACATAATATACGCTAGTGTATCAACTATTTGATCTTTTAACCCTGCAATAAACTAAACAGTGTTAACTTCCTAACTGTTGTAATTTGAAAAACACCCACTTCAAGTTGTGTCTCGCTAGTCGCTACCGCGACCAACACTATCAAATTAATTAAATTTACATACAATTCTTAAATGGAGCACGTATTATTTATTTATTAACGTTTGTTAAACGATACATCACTTTTAAAAAACATATATTTAAATGTTTGAAAACAACAAAAGTTGAGATTAGCTAAAATGGATATAATTGTAATTATATTCTAATTTTAGGCGCCCCTGGGTTTGTTCACTTTGATGGACGAAGAAAGCCGTTTTCCAAAAGCGAGCGACCAGACATTGTTGGAAAAACTCCACAAAAATATCGGGAAGAAATCATTATTTGAGAAACCTAAAGGGCGGGAGTTGAATTTCACACTATTTCACTTCGCAGGACCTGTAAGTAAACATCATGACCGATTAGGATAATAAATATGCAAATAATCGTATACATGAATAAAATACGGCGAATTTCAAATATTATTTGTTATTTGGAATCGCATTAGGAGACGAATATGTTTTAGATGTAAATTTGTATGATTTTTTTTTTAAGTGCAACTTCAGCAAACGCTATTTTTAATATTAGTATTAATCACTAATACAAAATATTGTATGGTGATAAAAAACCTATTAACTAACAAATTTCACAAAATTTCCACTCATCGCGAGGTGCGAATTCCCACCTCGCAGTGAATGGAAATTACAAAATTGTGTAAAATACCCAAGCGTTATTAAACCCTTTAAACGCTGAAATATTTTATTTAAACCAAGAGAACAAAGGGGTTCAATTTCAAATCATCAAAAATGTCTTAGTTAGCTATTTCCGCTGTATCTGAATACCTGTGTTGTGGGTCTACGGCCATTAGAAATATTGTATTCTTTCTGTGCGGGGATCGACTTTAGACGTCAGGATCTGACGTCTCAGATTCGGACGTCTAAAGTCGGTCCCCGCACTGGAAGGGTTAACAGGCCGATGTCCTGAATTAATTTTCCCTCGAATATCTCAAATGATACACTTGCGTCACTAGCAGGTGAAGGTTCAAATATCATAACTTTTTACAGAATTATAATTGTTATTCACATAACCCATCGCAAACAAAACATTAGCACAACATTTGTACAACACCGGCCAACGTTAAACATTGTACAGAATGTTATACAAATGTTTTGTCTTTACTGGGATGGGTGGAATATAATTTAACTGACTTGCGTCGTTTGTCTGCAGGTCGTGTACAATGTCAGCGGGTTCTTGGAGAAGAATCAGGACACACTGAGTCTGAACCTGATGAATTGTATGATGCACTCAGAGAGCCAGCTTGTGTCTGATATGTTCTTCGCGGCCATTTCTGACGTGGGCACCCTCATGCCAAGGTGAAGCCAGTATTATTATATATCGTTACTTTGGTATCAACAATTACAACGCTGAAATAGTTTTGTATAAATCACGGAGACCAAACGGTTTTTTGATTTGAAATCATCATAAATGTATCAGGTAGCTATTTCCGCTTCATTTGAATATCTATGTTACAGTTCTATAGCAATAAGAAATATTTTAATTCTTTCAGTGCGAGGACCGTTTCTATATGTCAGACTCTGACGTATAAAGACGGTCCCAGCACTGAAAGGGTTAAAGTGTCAATGAAGGATGCATAAAACACATGGCGAAAGTATAGTACTCTACTCCGGACCACGCCGGACCTCCTCAGTTGGACTAAAGAACTAAAACACAAACACATCTGTGAAAGTTCTAAATCAGCCACGAGTGATAGCCCCAATGCAAAATATTATATTTTATACCTAATGCAATAGCATCTCCAGTAGATAACATCTCTAGGTTGAAGTTCAGAAAAATATCAACACAGACAATGTTTACCAAATAGTATTTATCAATAGACAATACTTTTTTACTGCCCCCAAAAAATAGAAAACACCGGTTGTTCAATACAAATTGTAAAATTTTTAAGTGCGCCAGGCACTCGAAGGGTCAATAGCCTTACCAACACCTTAAAGTATTAAAACAAAAATATGTCAAATAAAATAGATGTAGATCTACTTGGATTTTTTTGAGCTAATCATTTTGTTGTTCAACGTTTTATTTGATTATTCGAAAAGATAATTATATGCAAAATATAGGTCAATTATAATTAATGATTAACCAGCTGACATATAATAAACGAATTGCTGCATTTTCACAAACTATCATGTGTTTTACATTTTCTTTTTATAGTTCAAACGCACCATCGAGAAGTCGCAAGTCCCTACTTCTATGTAAGGCACCTGAACTGTCCTTAACCAAGGGGAAGAGTGTGTCAAAGAAACAGGGTCTCAAACTAAAGGAGAAGTAAGTTAATGAATTTTATCTTCTAGCTCTCATTAAGCACGTTGCGTTGTTCCAGTGTTGTATTGGTGTAGGACCAACATCAATCCAACACAGCCACAACGCCTTTTGCTGACTGGGTTGGTTTATCTTATTATTGGTTTATTGGTGGGTTCATCTCAATCTTATTTGTATGCGTGACAGAACGAAAAAATTATATTGAATCTGTACCAGACGATTAATTACCAGCCAATGTATGTTTAAATAAATTAACATTTTTTATTTCATTTTTTTCAGGGCAAGAAGAGGTGAATATAATACTTTTGACAACACTATCAGGACAGCCGGTCTCAGATTCAGAGTGAGTTATCACATCAACAAGTTGTCTAATTTCGCTTACCCTTGAAGCGCTGAAATATTATCATTCAAGCCATAGAAACCGAAGAGTTTTTTCAATTTGAAATCATCCTAAATGTCTTAGTTGGCTGTTTTCGCTTTATTTGAATACCTATGTTATGGGTCTACGACCATTATAAATATCGTCGCCTCGGAGCTAAAGGATCCTATCTGCCACTCTGACGAGTGTCAGATAGGATCCTTTAGCTCCGAGGCGACGATATGTACTCTTTCACTGCGTATGGAAGAATAAAACAATGAAGCGCAAAGAGCTAACTAAGACATTCATGATGATTTTAAATTGAAAAACCATTTGATCTCCATGGTTTATACAAAAATATGTCAGCATTGTAATTAAGATTAGCATGATAACATACTAGATGGATGTCTTTATCTGTTTGTCACTGTTGTAGAATTCGCTCACAGATCTAATGGCTAAGCTGCTTGATGCTCAACCTCAGTTTGTCAGGTCTGTATTCCACAAAAGTTATCCTAAGTTCAACTCTGTAACGTAGTGAATCACATACCTGGGAATTACTATGAGGTTTTTTCCATGTGGTCTATATTGTGCTTAGAGCAGACAAATACCGACCAGTGACATTAACTCGTACGGGAAAATATAACAAATATTAATCAATAACGTTACCGCATGACAATATGTAACAAAAAAAGCCAATATGCCAAGTCTACTGGCAAATAACAAAAATGCACGAGTAGACAATAATAATCACTGAAATTATATTTCGTCAACAGATTTTAGCATTGCTGTAGGGAAGATGGAATTCATTAATATAAAATTCAAATATATAAAATCATGTATTTCTTACACACACCACCGCTGTTCTTTCACAATGGGCACTGTTATCATATACTATCTCATCAATAGCTTTGTTTTTATCCTGTTTATTGTTGCTTCACAGATGTATAAAGCCTAACCAGGTGATGAAACAAGAGCTGTTCAACCAGGAGGTGGTGCTACTCCAGCTTCGGTACACAGGGGTGTTGGAGACGGTGAAGATCCGCAGGCAGGGCTATGCCACGAGGCTACCACACAAAGTGTTCTTCAACAGGTTTGTATGACCTATCCAGGGTGGGTGGAGCTGATGGAGTAGTCAGCCCTTCCACCTGATGGAGTGATCAATCCCAAGCACTCTGATCTATCAATCAGTTTTGAATCTCTATCGCGGTCCACAGCTTAAAGGGACATATTCAGGCAAATAAGATATGTTTATTTTAACACTGTTGTACATTTTTGCGTGTTTGAATGTGTGAGCGGCAACATTCCGATGGATTACAATTTTTAGAAACATCCGTTGACAACGTAATTAGGTTTACCATAAAACCAGATAATGACAAATGCACGTTATTACATTTTTGTTTTTTAGTTCGATCCTTCACGTTATGAATTATTTGTCAGTAAAAGGATATTAGACACCAATATTATTACTTCCTTCTAAAAATAGGGGCTTTTTATAATTTACTAGTCGTGAACTATGACAACACGTTTTGAACTCGTATTAGGAGAAGTATGTAATGTTTCAGATGTTTCACATCGTCAAAGACGTTGCAAGTTCAATTACAGCGTTATCGGGAAATTAGCGCGTTCCTATCGGGCGGCCACACAGTTTAAACTGGAGGGCTCGATACCACTAAACTCTGCCAATTGACGTGTGGCAAATCTTTGCTAAGCATTGTGAATATACATCGCAAAAATACGCTGGCAATATTCATGGGATGTTTGTGGTTGATGTAGTGACAAAAATAAAGGAATTTTCTTCAGTGTTGACCCTTTCAAAGAAAAAAACATATCAACATCGAATATTTCATGTAGAACCTCAGTCATGGTTGTCTGAAATTGTATGAATATTTCAACATAGACATTTATCAGGCACATATCTCTTTCAATGGAGGATGGTGGAAAATAATAGGCCTATAGATTTATAATGATATAAGCCTAAATGACACAAATTTAAATTTTGAAACCTTTTGAGTTTGCGGTACTTGATCTGTCCCTTTAAAGTCACTGGAAATTATTTGGATTTGTGAAATACAAGTCGCAACATATATCAGTGTTTCTATATTTTACTTTCAACAACCTGTCAGAAAAGTACTGATAAAATCAGAGAGAAGCTATCGTAGGTGACATTGGTGATCCAGAGGTTAGCACTACCCTATCGCCTGTCACGCCGGGGTCCAGGGGTCGTTCTCCGATCACGATATTCAGTCTACCGCGAAAAAAAAATCAAGTATTTTGGCTTTGCTTGGCATTTGGCAAATAACTAACTGTTCTTGAAAGTGAAAATTAAATCATCAAGAACTACAAATGTCTTCTGTCTGATTAAACAAATATGCGGAATTTTTACTGTCCTGAAGTTGTGGGTCTCCGTAAAAATCAAATAACTTTGCAGCTAAAGGATTAAGGCCATACCAGTCTATATTTTGTGTTTCCAGGTACAGGGCACTGGCGTTTCCTGTGACAGCCTCGATGGAGCCTTCTCCGGCAAATTGTGGCCGCATACTGCAGGTGGCCGCTTTCAAGGGGGCGGAAATTGGAAAGACAAAGGTATAATGAGGATAAACATCAGTGTTTTATATTATCTGATTTGTTAAACCTGGGACCCATACTACTGACAAGATTTATTTGACCTTTACCTTCTCTACTTTCAATTTGAAAAGTTAGTGTCATTTAAAAACTTGATGCGGATTAGCTGATGCTCCAGGAATCAAACTAGAAATCAGTTATTTTGGTAGTAGACTATGTATATTAATAGCTTGTATATAAAGAAAAACATTATGATATACGGTGTGCAATACGGACTACATAGTACGGCAGATTCTAAGATATTAGGGCACCCAGGTCTTTAGTACCATATGTTTCGTATAGGGAACATCAAACCCCACAATTATTATGATTATCTGTACAAAAATTTTAAAGGCTAAATGTAACAAAAAATCCAGTAACACAGTGTTCTAGTTTCATCATGACATAGAATACATGATCATCTCAGAAAAAACACCCACTTGAAGATGTGCCTCGCTTTCGCGACCCACAACTTCAAGTGGGTGAACAATTGTTTTATTGGGGACGGCACATTTGTAAATCTTGTTATTTAAACACTCATTTCATTCCCAATATCAGTGATTTGTTCAGCATAATTTCCGGATCATCATAATTCCACACATCTTGTAATTTACCCTCAGGTCTTCTTAAAGTACTGGCACGTGGAACAGCTGAACGCAGGACTGCTCCCCATCGCCAGTAAAATCGTGTTCTCTCAGAAATACGCCCGCGGCTGGCTGGCACGTCGCCGAGTGTCAGCTTTATGGCAGAGTGCTCAGAAGGACATGTTTGACATCAGAGACCTGTGTCTCCAGGTCACAGAGCTGAACAAAGGCCTACATCATCAGCTGGTCAAGCGTGGCGAGCAAGATGTAGAAAGACTTCAAATTATGGTGAGTGTCCTTATTTATTTATTTATTTATTAGGCTTTTTATACACAAATATATACAATAATCGTGTATAAATATGCAATTGTAAGTAAAATTGTGTACATCAGGATGTCGAATACAGGTGACCAGCACCCTAACTATGTTCGACATCCAGGATAAAATTTATGTACATGGTAATTACACCTAAAATTACACTTAAAAGTAAAATTAAATAGAAATATATTATACATAATTGTTGTTTCCCGCGCTATTTTTAATTTTATTACATTTTAATGTTATCGATATTATTTATATTCAGATTTTCAGTTGTTTATGTTACGTGTATTTGTCATTCAATTTAGAAAGAAGAAGAAGGAGAGATTAAGTTGTGTCACCTGCTCACAAAGCTGAACAATGACCTAGATCATCAGCTGGTCAAGCGTGGCGAGCAAGATGTAGAAAGACTTCAAATTACGGTGAGTGTCCTTATTTATTTATTTATTTATTTATTAGACTTTTTATACACAAATATATACAATAATCGTATAAATATGCAATTGTAAGTATAATTGTATACATCAGGATGTCGAATACAGGTGACCAGCACCCTAACTATGTTCGACATCCAGGATAAAATTTATGTACATGGTAATTACACCTAAAATTAAACTTAAAAGTGAAATAAATAGAAATATATTATACATAATTGTTGTTTCCCGCGCTATTTTTAATTTTATTACATTTTAATGTTATCGATATTATTTATATTCAGATTTTCAGTTGTTTACGTTACGTGTATTTGTCATTCAATTTAGAAAGAAGAAGAAGGAGAGATTAAGTTGAAGTTGGTACAAGCTCGCCTGCGCCCGCCTTCTACTGTAGTGCCAGGAGCCCGTAAAGGTCTCTACCAACCCACCCCAATCTTACTGGGTAACAATGTGTATGGCGACTCTAAACTGATCACCAGAGACCCTAATGAGAGGGCTGAGAGACAGAGGCAAGAGCCTGTTAGCCCTCCTACCCCGTTACCAAAGCCCTATAGAACTGAACCACAGGCCATTAACGGTTCCCCTCGATTAATTAGGCAGCAGCAGCCTCCACAAGTAAACAAACCCGCAGCCTCAAACCTGGGACAGCAGCCCAATGGGGCTCCACGCAAGGGACTAAAGCGAACGCCCATAGATGAAGTCCCGTCACCAACCAAGTGAGTTCATTCCCGTATATTACAGGTTTTCAGTGCGGGGAAACGGTATATAAGCTGTGAAGCTCTTATAATATAGTAATAAGGCATCCCTTAAAACTGATTATGTGCACTGAAGTAAATAAACGTATTATCATTCTGTAATTTGACTGCAAACACTGTCCTGTTTGAACTGACCAGGCTTAACTTAGACTGGCCTGTTTAGTGTTGACATGGCATGGCAAGGCATAACATTGCATGGCATGGCATGGCATGGCATGATACGTCATCACATGATATGACATGACGATGATATGGAATGGCTTGATATGGCCCGGCTTGTCACGTCAAGCCATGCCATGCCATGACATGCCATGCCAAGCCATGTCATGTCATGTCATGTCATGTCATGTCATGTCATGTCATGTCATGTCATGTCATGTCATGTCATGTCATGTCACGTCAAGCCATGCCATGACATGCCATGCCAAGCCATGTCATGTCATGTCATGTCATGTCATGCCATGCCATGCCATGCCATGCCATGTCACGTCATGTCATGTCATGTCATGTCATGTCATGTCACGTCAAGCCATGCCATGCCATGCCATGCCAAGCCATGCCATGCCATACCACGCCATGCCATGACATGCCGTGCCATGCCATGCCATGCCATGCCATGCCGAACATGGCATTGCTTGACTTGATATACCATGACATGACATGACATGACATGACATGACATGACATGACATGACATGACATGACATGACATGACATGACATGACATGACACATCATGGCATTGAATGGCATTTAATGGAATTTAGTGGCATGGCATGACATTGTATGGCATTGTATGGCATTTTTTTAGCATGGCATACACATACATGTAGCAGTAAATGTATTTCCTATTGAGTCGAGTAGAGCGATATATTAAGCCTAAGTTGCTGAGTTATAAGTATTACTAATTTACTATCACGTTTATCAAAGATTAGCTACTTGAAAAAATATATACAATACCTTGGTACATATTTAAAGCAAATAATAAATTTTCTATTAGAACATCTCCACTTTTTGCCTAAACGATACTTTGGTCAAAGTGATAATTACTTGAACAGGAAATGCTACAAAACACAAGTCTACATCTCTCGGAAAATTAAATTATGAATTTTCATGGTTACACCTAATGTACATGTACTGGAGAAAACAGACATATTTGTCTATTATTTTCTTCTCTTTTTTTTCAGTGAACCCAACCCGTATCCCACGATAACGTCTCCAGTCAAACTAAGGAACCCCACAGAATATAACCCCTCATCACACCTGGCGCGACCTAACCCAGTTTCCCCCAGCGCCTTGAACCCAGCTAAACCAGGTCAATCCATGATGCAGGTACGTCATTATTTTGCTCGATTCTATCATGTCCTAAACATAATCTCTTTTTGAAAAATAAAACTCCTATTGGCTTTGAGGGGATTACCCCTTCTCCTGCTGTGACCGTATATATACACGGGTTGAAGCTAGTTTCAAACCAAATAAAATGCCATTGAAATTGATAAAATATGAAATTTAAGAATATTAGGCCTTAATCCCATCAAATAAACCTTAGATGCATGTAAGTGAGTTGTGAGAATTTAACATCGATCTAATCGCTCTTCTTACCACTGTGCGATAATATGGATACACCCTTGTTCTTACTAGTATTATTATAGTTTGCGGTGGATGATCTGTTATTCGAATATTTTACCTCGGGAGATGTCTGGGTTTTTTTTTCCAAAAATATGATTATTTCTCGTCATTTGAAGCTGGAAATTGCGTTAGCAATTCCAGCTTCAAATGAATGAGAAATAGAAACATACAATTCATCAGCACAATATACGGGCACATCAGGGCAAATGTTGTGATTGCATTTTAGTGATTTAAGTGGCAGATATAATCATATATTTTGTAAGGAATGCTATAGGTAGAGCATCATTAAATGGTCTTCAATATTAAATAACACTATTGTATCATTTTGAGATTGTTCATACAAATTTACGAACACTATCTGACTTAATGTTTGTGAGCACGTATTTGCTATCATATAAGGACATAATACATTAACAAAATGTATATTCATTGTGATAATGATATAGAGAGGTAGGCTATATAAATGTTCTTGATCTTGATTGGGTACCGGGTACTTTGACATATATTTTTACCGGCTGTATTAAATATATCAGCGTAGACAATGTCATCGTTAACAAATAATAATAGAATGACAAGGACTGATCATATTGTTACTAATATTATTGGTAGGGCGTACACTTAAATGATGCCTTTTCAAACCATAGTTGCTCAAATGCATTTCTAACACATAGTATAATATGTCATATTAAATGCGTGTTGAACATTAGTTTTAGTGGACTAAGGTGTGTTTATAGTATAATTTATATAACAATCAAAGAGGGTGTTTTTGATATAATTTGAGTGTTGCAAAATATCACAACTAGATTATGTGTTTTACAGAAAATAACTCTTAACACTAACGGAGGGTGATATTGCTAAAAGATTGCATAATTATATTATCTAAATCTTACACAATTTGACCACTTTGATCTTTCTAAATCTGTGTGTATTACAATACAATACTAATACTGAAAAAAAGGTAATAATTCCCGCAGCGGTTGACTTTGAGTAGTTTCCAATGCTCTTAAAATTAACTCCCACATGACTATTACCTTGTAGATGGCTATATTTCAGGATATATTATGCGAATCGTTTATCATGACACAAAAATTATGTGTGCATGTGCCAGTGGTTTAAGCACAATATATCGTAGATTATAGCATTTACTACTTCGTAATATATAAAATAAAACATAAATAAATTGTTCTGTCGAACATGAAAGCAATTGAAGGATTAGTCTGCTGTGTACGAGCAGCGGGATACACCAGTACCCAGAAAACACCATGCTGATCACAGAGATAGAGGTAACTTGGGTACAACTAAAACCAGAAACGTTCATGGAGTTGTACAAAGATTTAATGCAAAACAACACAACATGGAGATATATAATCGAATTGCCAGATAAGCGGACCTTATATACTTTTATACTAAAATAATCTGGGTTGTCCTCATGAAAACTTTGGACGGTTTTTTTAATATGCAAATTACCCGTTACCAAAAATCTCATTTGATACTATAACTTGGACAGTAAACATGTCAGCAGGAAAATTTTGGTGTCTAAATATAGGTTTTATGATCAAGGATTCTGATGAAGCAATCAGATTTTGTCTCGCGCATTTTATTGCAAATTTATTATGCAAATTAAGTCCGCCACTACCCAAAATCCCATTTTATACTTTAACTTGATCAGAAAACAAGGTAGCAAAAATAGGGTTTTATGGTCAGGGATTATGATGAAGCCATCAGATTTTGTCTCGCGTCATTTTTTATGCAAAGGCAGTTCTCCACCAAAACACGTCGTCACCAATCACCACCATTTTATTGCGAGTAGGCGATAGTAGGCAGTAAATTCATCAATATTGTCTTTCAATGTCATAATTTTTTATGAGCATATCTCACAAAACGGTCAGCATGACAGTAGTTCAGGTGTTTGTCTGATTTATGTTGTGCTAGCTGATCCTCATATGCATTGTTATGATGCTGGCAGCTTTTTGGTTTAGGTCGCCTAACAGCTATCGCATGTCGCTGGTGACAGGTGGTTACAGCCACAGTACACATAAGAATTATGTATATAATAATTATGTAATATTATTGTTGTTTCCCAGATGGCAGGATCATTCACGGTGAGTTCATTTATGCTAGGCTTTGCTACTGGAGGGTGATATGTGGCTCTGTGTAAAACTGGTATAAGACATATTGGGGTTTAGAGTATAGCAGCGACAATGGTGACAATAAAATCATTATTGCGAATTTTACCTTAGTATAACTTATATTCGGGTTCTAAGTTTCAAAACTACGTGTGTACGAAATATATTATATCCAAATTTAAAGTAGCATTGTAATTGTATAATGACCAGAATATAGTTTTTGTGTGTATATAATATTTTAATTCAATGTTAATAATCGTAGCTAGGCAATGTATATAATTATATCTAACATCATATAGACTGGTCAAACCTATGAAATTGCTGACAAAATGACTATATGAGTAATTATTTCCATTAATCAACCAGTGATCTTACCAATTTAGTTCATTACCACAATAGTTGTTGTTTTACTGATAATCGTGTTAATAATGCATGCGTAGAGCTATGTAGCTTTATACTACATACATATTAGTGGTGAATGCGATCTAAAATTTCGAGTGGGTGAAAATTCAAAGCTAATGATAATACGAGAAAGTTAAGCTAATCATAATTTTGAGATTCTTAGTGGGATGTTCCTCTTATAACACTAGGCCTACCTGGATTGTTCATCAAACTAATGCAAGGTACTCTGTTCAGATTACTGAGCGATTCAGAACATGAGCCCTCGTTAGAGGTTCCCAGATGTTTAGGAACACGCAGTCTTCACACCCAAGAAAGGTTAATAACTGTCCTCTCCTGCTCACTAAGATATCAAACGGCTCGACATACGCAATAGGATTGAATGGTCCTGAGGCTCTATGCCCCCTCCACTAGTTAATAGAGTAGAGTTCTACATTATTATTATTAAAAACAAAGTGATCAAATAGTACTGGCTGCACACTAAAAAGGGATCCACATAGTTACTAGGTATTGAAATACAAAATATTTTATATTTCTTTATGACACACTTTGTACAATGCAATATATAATGCAACGCAATGCAATGCAATGCGATGCAATGCAATGCAATGCAATGCAATGCAATGCAATGTAATGCAATGCAATGCAATGCAATGCAATGCAATGCAATGCAATGCATTGCAATGCAATTCATTTTAATGAAATGCAATGCAATGCAATGCAATTCAATGCAATGCAATGCAATACGATGCAATGCAATGTAACACAATGCAATGAAATGCACTGCAATGCAATGTAATGCAATACAATGCAATGCAATGCAATGCAATGCAATGCAATGCAATGCAATGCAATGCAATGCAATGCAATGCAATGCGATGCAATATCATACAATGCTATGAAATACAATGCAATTCATTATTATAATACAATGCAATGTAATACAATGCAATATTTAGCAAACTAAAATATGAGGTCCTACTATTATGTACAGTCCGCAATGGTGACCCCATCACACATATATTTAAAATATATATTCGCACTAATGCCGAACAACATAGGAAATATATACGTTAAAACCCCCAAATAAAACTATATTCAAGAACAAATCTGCAAATAAGTATAATATTTCTGTTTAGATTTTTTTTAATCACCACTTACTACGTGCAATTGTACATTGTTTATCTCCACAGTGGATATCAGCTAGTTGACTATTGATAGCACAGTCTATGTCAGTTAGTTGACTATTGATGGCACAGTCGATGTCAGTTAGTTGACTATTGATGGCACATTCGATGTCAGTTAGTTGACTATTGATGGCACATTCGATGTCAGTAAGTTAACTATTGATGGCACAGTCGATGTCAGTTAGTTGACTATTGATGGCACAGTCGATGTCAGTTAGTTGACTATTGATGGCACAGTCTATGTCAGTTAGTTGACTATTGATGGCACAGTCGATGTCAGTTAGTTGGCTATTGATGGCACAGTCGATGTCAGTTAGTTGACTATTGTTGGCACAGTCGATGCCACTTAGTTGACTATTGATGGCACAGTCTATGCTAGTTAATTTCCTATTGATAGCACAGTCTACGTCAGTTAGTTGACTATTGATGGCTCAGTCTATGTCAGTTAGTTGACTATTGATGGCACATTCGATGTCAGTAAGTTAACTATTGATGGCACAGTCGATGTCAGTTAGTTGACTATTGATGGCACAGTCGATGTCAGTTAGTTGACTATTGATGGCACAGTCGATGTCAGTTAGTTGACTATTGATGGCACAGTCGATGTCAGTTAGTTGACTATTGATGGCACATTCGATGTCAGTTAGTTGACTATTGGTGGCACAGTCGATGTCAGTTAGTTGACTATTGATGGCACAGTCGATGTCAGTTAGTTGACTATTGATGGCACAGTCGATGTCAGTTAGTTGACTATTGATGGCACATTCGATGTCAGTTAGTTGACTATTGGTGGCACAGTCGATGTCAGTTAGTTGGCTATTGATGGCACATTCGATGTCAGCTAGTTGGCTATTGGTGGCACAATCGATGCCAGTTAGTTGACTATTTATGGCACATTCGATATCAGTTAGTTGACTATTGATGGCACAGTCTATGCCATATAGTTGACTATTGATGGCACAGTCTATGCTAGTTAATTTCCTATTGATAGCAGTCTATGTCAGTTAGTTGACTATTGACGGCACAGTCAATGTCAGTTAGTTGACTATTGGTGGCACAGTCGATGTCAGTTAGTTGACTATTGGTGGCACAGTCGATGTCAGTTAGTTGGCTATTGATGGCACAGTCGATGTCAGTTAGTTGACTATTGTTGGCACAGTCGATGCCACTTAGTTGACTATTGATGGCACAGTCTATGCTAGTTAATTTCCTATTGATAGCACAGTCTATGTCAGTTAGTTGACTATTGACGGCACAGTCAATGTCAGTTAGTTGAATATTGGTGGCACAGTCGATGTCAGTTAATTGACTATTGGTGGCACAGTCGATGTCAGCTAGTTGACAATTAATGTCACAGTCGATGTCAGTTAGTTGTCGATTGATGACACAGTCGATGACAGTTGACTATTCATTCCATTTTGGATTCAATTTTCTTAGGAACAATTGTTTCTAGAATAAATTCAGAATTATTTGCTAATGTGAAATATCATTTTGTGTACCAGCAGTTAATCTCATCCTGCTAAGTTTATATCTTTAAATTTTCAACCACTTGAGGTTGTGTCTCGCTACCGCGATCCACAACCTCAGGTGGTTGACAATTAATCATATGTGTTTATTTTTTAAACCATTTATTTACAAATAGTTATTTTTAAAGACTCATTTAATTCCCAATAACAGTGTCTTAATCGGCTAAAAAAACTGATCAAAAATGACTAGTGTCTTGATAAGTAGGCAAAGAGTTGAAAAGTTAAGTATCTTGTTTCGGTGAAACCCAAGAGGACTAGTATCGCTGGGTCTCGAATCATATTTTGAAAGATTTCGCTCCTTTTTTGAAAAAAATAATTCTAAAATGTTAACGATATAGATGATTTATACTTTGGACTTCAAAACTTTAGGCACAGGTGAGCGAGACTGTCATGAAACTTCCCACGCTGGACAAAGTGATGTGGGCCAAGGTGCTGTACTATGAGAAGTCGCGCCTGATTGACAAGATGTATGTGAGTAACTGGGAGTTTATCATCGACAACAGCAGCTCATCCTTTGATGGAAAAGTGTACGTTTTTAGAAATATTGATATTTCATCCAATTATATATAGTTTAGAAAAAACATCGTTATCGCATACGCGAAAAACAGCCCACTCTTAAATCTACATAATTATTAATTATAATCAGTACCGGTAGCTTATTTGATATCAACAATTCCGACAACTGTCATATATCTCTAATGTTAGAGCTCTACTGGGACATTAGAAGTTCCTGGCATTTATTTCATTGTTTACACATATTATCATTAATTCAAGCCAATACAATAACATACAAAGCCATGCGATGCAGTACGATGCATAGCCGTGCGTTTTTTGTTTGAATATGGTGCCGTGTAGAGCCATTTCATATAATCCTTTACCCGCTAAGCACGACTATGGCGGTTTTTAATCTGTGTTATTAGTAGGTTAAATCACTGATATTGGAAATTATATGAATATTTAAACATCAAGATTTGCAAATGTCTGCTCTACAAATTAAACAAATATGAGGAAGTTTCGCTCACTTGAAAGTGTGGGTCGCGGGAGCGAGACACAGCTTCAACTGGGTGAAAAATTAAATTATTTAATTTAGAGCTTTATGGGTTAATGTGTGATCTAATGGAACACCCCCTGAGACGTTGGCCAGATATTAACCCTTTCACCGCCGGTGCCGCATATATTCGGATTTTCATTTTTTATTAGCACATTATGTACCACCTTTTAGACATGTTAAAGATAAAATGTGACATCAATCAGCATTATTTGAAGATTGCAAATCTGAATAATTTTCACTCACTTGAAGTTGTGGATCGCGTCAACGAGACACAACTTCAAGTGGGTGAAAATTCCGATTGAATAATTTGGCGCTTAAAGGGTTGACTCACCATAGGGCTGGCGTTTGTCATTTGCTGTGGTATATTCTATGTCTGTACATTAAAAATAATTATCTAACTATCAATTTTAAAAATAGCATGTTATTTTGTACTTTCAGAATTGGACTGGGCGCTTTTAGTAATCCACAACGAGATTCGGAAACACAAAAAATTATCAAACAAATAGGCAAGGTAAATCATATATTTAATTACAAAAATAACTGATTATACCAATGTAATTCACCAAAGTAATCTTTCTAATTTAAGTTTTTAGGCATTTAGGTTTCAAGGAAACAAATGTGTCTCTCTGCTCACTCGTAAAGATTCAGTATTGTGGGGAGCCTACATGACAGAGAGGTAGCGCTCTCGGCCTCATTTCGAGTCCTGTATGTGGAGGGTAGTGCCATCTGATTCATCTCACCATCGTCCTTTATTTATTCATTCATTCATTGATTTATTGATTCATTCATTGATTCATTCATTCATTCATTCATGCATTCATTCATCCATCCATCCATCCATCCATTTATTCATTAATTATTTAATTAATTCTTTCATTCATTCATTTATTCAACCATTTAATCATTCAATAATTCTAGTTATAAACAAGTCTAGTCTCTTTTGGTAGGCCGTGGGTGTGTAATATATTAGAGTGAGATACTACAAATTCCCCTTTAGTTTTACATAACCTAAAATCAGTCATTTTCCGATTTCACAGGGCATTAAGATATACCGAGATGAAGTAGGAAATATATTCGCCAGAAAGCTGTGTGACTCTGCAGTGATTGTAAAAGGTCACAAAGAGCCTCAGAACCACTGTTTATCATCGGATATCATAGAGCGTTATGGCCGCCTGACAGAGGATGTCGTGAAGGTTAGTGAATAGCCGACATTTTAGCCCGTAGAGTGTTGAAATATTTTTATATGAACTAAGAGAACAAAGTTGTTTTCTCATTTAAAATCATCAGCTTAGTTGGCTACCTATGTTCATTTCAATATATATGTTGTGGGTCTACAGCTATTATAAATAGCTTACTCTTTCAGTGCGGGGATCGGCTTGGAATGTCACAATCTGACGTCTATAGACGTCAGATTCTGATGTATAAATTTCATCCTCACATTGAAAGGGTTAACCCTCGTGCTGCTAGGACCATTATAGGCCTACGTTTTCAAACATATTTCAAACCAAACCAACCAACCATATAATCGTTTCTAGTCCGTTAAAGTTATTAGCCGTTCGATCGATCACAGTTATATTGATGAAGTAAAATGAGTGTTCAATATTTTTTTGGGGGGGAATCTGCGAATTATTGGTCTCAAATTAAACTTATATGAGTATTTTTTACCCACTTGATGCTGTGGGTCGCGGTAGCGATACACAACTTCAATTGGGTAAAAATCTAATAGTCTTTAAACCTCATATTTCGTAGTATTAATTATAGAAATAAAATTATTTTTTAACTTTAATTAAATCACAAATGTATTTTGTTATGACCACCGTTCTATTCAGTAGTTTAACCCTTAAGCGGCTAAGCGCGACTATAGTCGTTTTAATCTGATTAAATCACTGTTATCGGGAACAAAGTGGGCGTTCAAACATCAACATTTGCAAATGTTTGGTCCCAAATTAAACACATATGAGTAATTTCGACCCACTTGAAGTTGTGGGTCGCGGTAGCGAGACACAACTTCAAGTGGGTCAAAATTTAAATTATTTAGCGCTTTGAGGGTCAATATTGTTAGTGAATAACGGAAAGGCAAAAGGCAGTAACTGCTTACACGAAAAATAGCCAGTTCCTGGCTTCTGTCTAAATTGGCTGTGCAGAGCATTAATAGTTGTGTTGATTTATGTTGGGTACAGATTTACGACGTGAATGAGTTTAAAAGTCACATTGCGATGGAGATACAGAAATCCTCAGTTGATCATCAGCGACTGTTGAGCATGAGTACTGTTCGCTTCAGCTTCGCTAAGAACACCTTTAACGACCTGCAGACCCCTAGCTGGATCTGTATCATCAATCTTAACGCGTTACACTGCATAGGTAGCGAATCAGGTGATGAGGCACTAAACTGTTAGAATTGTCTATTTTTAGTTGCTCAGATTTGCGCATTTTCTAAATAAATTTGATTTTTTGTTTTATAAAAAAAGATATCAGTCAATTTGAAATTGTACTGAACAGTTCTTAGACGTCATAATATGATCGAACGACTTAAATTACAATTCAGAATTAAGGGTATTAATGTTTTTATATTAATCTGCATTCCACGGTAATACCGCATAATCGTCGCTTTCGTTCATCGTCGGCTATTCAGATATATTGATATATAGTAATAACCTACTCAAGTGGAAACATAAGAAATAAGACAAATAGTGTTATTTTACGTAAAACACAACTTTTCTAAACATACCATTAAACCCCTTTCATCGCTAAGTATGACGTTTTTAATCCGTTTTATTAGCTGTTTAAATCATTGTTTGTGGGAATGAAATTTGTGTTAAACATCAAGACGTGCAATTGTTTAATCCCAAATTAAACAAATATGAGTAATTTTAACCCACCTGAAGTAGCGAGACACAACCTCAAGTGGGTGAAAATTTAAATAAGAGAACTTCGCGATAAAAGGGTTAAAATTTTCTGTTTGAATCTCAGTTCTAGAGGAAGTGAAGTCCATGGCGCACATCAAGTTGAGTGAAGTGGAAAACGTGCAACTTAAAGTAAGCCATTTCTTATTCCAACGCGCAAAATGAAATGAGTGTATTCCAATTATTTTAAAATAATTATTTTGTTCTTTGTAAAGTTACATTACGTACATCCTTCATATATTGTGGATAATTTAGATATAAAATAAAAACACTTTATGATAAAAACGCATAGGCGGCTATTTGTGAAACTAGGTGGAAATCATATGATAATCCTCGGAGTACTCCCAGCAAGCACGAGACGTTGAGCCATTGTTGTTTAAATGTTGGGCCAACGTCGAAGACGGTGGCTCAACAATAAAACAACATTGGCTCAACGTCTCGTGTTTGCTGGGCTGTAGCCTACTATTATCGCCTAAACCCTTTAATCGCCGGTTCCGATTATTATTCGGTTTTTTTTATTTTATATTAGCACATTAAATACCAGCTTTTGAACATGTTTCGGATAAAAAGTGACATCAATCAACAATATTTTGAAATCTTGACCACCATTTTGTCAAATCTGAATAATCTGAATATAGTATTGCCAATTTCTCAAAAAACATTTCCGAGACCATCAAATTAACGGGATATGAACCCAAGGAATTTTCCTTCCCTTTTAAGTCACGTCAGCGAGACAAAACTTCAAATGGGTGCAAATTGTAACTAAACGCAAATCTGATTTCATTTTTGCAGAGAATGTGGTGTAATCTTAAAATTGATACAGATCGGAACTCGAGGAGCGACGAGGAAGTCAGGAAAGTGGATAGCCCGACACTGATGAGGTTTAAAGAGAGAGAAGACCCGAGAGTGTTAAATTTGAACAATAGCAATAACAGTGTAACGGGACACCAAGAAGGTAAAATGATCGGTAGTGTCTCCAGAAAAACATAACGAAGTGATTTATGTGCACTTAAACACTTTTAGCGCGGGGACTGACTTTAGACGTCAGAATCTGACGTCTAAAGTCGGTCCCCGCACTGAAAGAGTAAAATATTTACTTATTATTTACTTTTATGCATGTTCTATCACATATCTTATCAGATAATAAAAATAGAAAATATAGTTCGTATGCCTTGAAATTACCAGTACTGCAATAAAAAGTATGTGTCCGCGGTCATATGTCAGATCCTGACGTCTAAAGGTCTAACCCCTGTGCTGCTGCGACCGTATATACGTTTTCAAACAGATTACAAACAAACCAAACCTATAATCGTTTCTAATCCGTTTTTATTATCGAGTGATAAATTACAAACTTTGGAAAATACAGCACATGTGCAAATGAATAAGGTATTCGCCTGAAGGCTCACAGCGTATTCATTGGACGAGTGCTGTATCTCAATGAAATAAACACCGTTTGCATCTGTAATTAGTAACAACAAAACCCATACGTCAATTTTGTTTTCATTTTACAGGTGTGTACGCGTCGTCACCGCGATCTACCATACAGAAGAAAAGCTGGGCCAAGTCTGCGCTACGTCGAGAAAATGAAAAATAAGTAAACCTTCCAGTCGAGAATAGACAGTTCTGTGGATCAGACTTAACAAGGTGGAGCTCTTGTTACGATCACCGCCTCCTTGGAGTTATATCTTCTAACAAGTAGAAAATGTGGGCGTTAAGTTGATCGCAATCGCCAACCACGATTTGCTGGGTTGTTTCCTCAAGGGGATTACCCTCGGTTTCGTCTCTCACAGAGAAAGCAGCTTATATTGGAGAATCAACCACTATGGTCAGGCAAAATATGTATGAGACGCTGGTTTGTTTGCCCATAATTTCCCACACGATGAGCATCGCATCGGAATTAATATTTATTCGAGTGAAACGAAAATGGACGTCAGGAAATATGGATGTTCAACGGTAAAGAATAGCATTTCGTCTGATCTAATGGTGGATTGTCATTATATTATTGATATTATATAATAATACTGTAACACAAGCAAAACATACTCACATAATTATGGTGTCTTAAAAATAAATGTAAACTCTTATTTGCGCAAACTAGCTGATTGAGATAACTGGTACTCTCTGATTGGCCCATCCCGACAAACAGGGCCCATTGAAACTCTTCTGTTTTAATGTTTGTCCACCGTCTACGACGCTGGCCCAACATTAAACAGCAGTGTTTCAATGTCTCATGTTTACTGGGATTTGAACCAGCAGACATGAGACACCTCCAGTGTTGGTATGATGATTCACGACGCTGGACTGTGCCTCGTATGATGGGGATCTTAAAGCGAGTAAAACGTGGCGATTGCGCATGTATTAAAGTGTACTTTACTACACCTGAATAGATATTATCCTCGCCAGAATCAGGCATTTTGATTACTGTACTGTGTGGGGTCCATGCCGTGGCGCCTGCGCTGTGTGTTATTGTTTTGGCAAAGCTTTACTTGCGGTCTGTCCACGATTCAGCTGCTTTAACTTAACCCTTTAACCGCCAAATCATTCAATCTGAATTTTCACCCACTTGAAGTTGTGGATCGCATGTGAGTGAAAATTATTCAGATTTGACAGAAATGGAGGTCAACTGTTTTCAAATATTGCTGATTGATGTCACATTTTATCTTTAACATGTTTAAAAGGTGGTACTTAATGTGCTAATAAATAATGAAAACTTAAATATATGCGGCACAGGCGGTTAAAGGGTTAAATATACAAACATGTAGCTCCAAGCGTGTCAACAGTGTCTGTAGATTAGCCCACTGTAATTCAATGAAGCATATTGTTACCCAAGTCCATTTTGTGTAGAATCAAATGTCAAATCAATATTAAATACAGATACCGATGATTATCATTGATTTACAGATATTTTCATATCGCAATATAGGAGGTTTATAAAGACACAATGAACCGATACCAAATAGGTTGCAAGTTAAAAACGACATATATATCAGTGTATATGAGGGTATACTGTATTCGACTGGATGCAAATATGAACAAAACTAATATAATGTACATGTATGTATAATTTGTAAATTTTGAAAAAATACATTTAAATTATTAAAACATTTGCAACGACGATGAAATATTATAGGCATATATGTCTTGGTCTCAAAGACCATCATTTTCTTTGAAAAATTGTAACACAGGAGACCACTCATAGCAAGATGCTTTTGATCAGAATATAGACCAGACTATATGAACATTATTAATAAATGATATCACAGATGTTACTGATAAGAAGGTCTTTTCAGTCATGGTATATTATCTCGATCATGATATAATAATGATGTATAATCACCAGTGCGGCAACGTTGCTTCACAGCAAGCGGCCAACAATAATTAAACCTATCGTGCCCTTGAAGATGAAAGGGGGCATCTGCCACTCTACAAAGTGGCAAATGCACCCTTTCATACCCAAGGGGACGATATATTGGTCTACTTCAAGGTCTTCTGCTTGTTGGATTGTTTTGTAGCGTACTCTTAGCAAACACAAAACATGTGTATAACATTTGTGCAATGTTGGACCAGCGTCGAAGTCGTTGGGCCGACGTTGTACAAATGTTGTGCAAATCCCGTTGGGCCGACGTTGCACAAATGTTATGCAAATGTTTTGTGTTTGCTGGGCTGTCATACATTTTTAACTACAAGTCCGACATTTATGTCGTTGAAATGATGAATCTTGCAAATAAACATTTTATGATTGTTATGTCACTATTTTATCAATATCAGAAAATTTAATCTGTTAATGTTAAATTTTGCCCAACGATTTTAAACGTATGTCTGTCACAATTTTCTTGTATAATTTAGGTAGGCCTAATAAGGCCCAAGTCTTTATTGGTCACTTAATGTAAGTTAACAAGACTTCCATAGTGCCGGTATCCTTATAGGATCGAGCTCAGAGGCGCACAAATCCTTATCCCATCATGTTTCATAACACAGGCCATATTCGTAAATTCGTGACCGATGAGGAACTATGTAGGGCGAAAAAAAAACTTAGTTGATTTCTGGAATATTGTAATTATTTGAACATTTTGCATGGGCATAGGCAGAGTGTTCCAGGAGGTTGGACTCGCTATATAGAAAACTATCAACACAGTCTTAGATTGTATACGGGGAAGAAAAAATCCTACCAAGGATTCGCATTATTGTAAACTTGGGCAAAGAAGGGTTAATGCCTGTCCATGGCACTTTAAAGGCTTTCCGTCTTCCTTTAACATCACCCCTTTCATTTAAAGCATCTTTATCACCCTGTATCTCTGCCGCTTTGCAGAGCTCCTTCTCATGCATGTACCAGCCTAGTCTCTAAAAGAAAGAATTGAAATTAACCGCATGGATAATCAGGTAGGCCTACCTATGCCAGATAGTGGTGGATGACGTCAGTTTTCAAAGTAATTTCTAGGTTCACACAGGAGAAGCGCATTGAAAGGCGACGTAGAAGCGTAAGGGGGCACAATCGCTAAAAGTGCAACCGAGAGGCGTTAAAGGGCGACGGTGAGGTGCTAAATGGCGACGGAGAGGTGTTAAATGTTGACTGAGAAAGGTTGAAACATGACAAAAAAGGTCAATTGAGACGGGGAAGCAGTAAAGGGTGACGGAAATGCGTTAAAGGGCGACGGAGATACGTTGGAAGGTGACAGAAAGGCGCTAAAAGGCGACGAAGAAGCGTTACAGAGCGACAGGGAGGTGGTAAAGGCAATGGAGAAGTGCTAAACAGAACAGGGAAATGTTGAAGGACAGTAAAGAGGTATTAAAGGGGGAATAACTTTAGTCAATGGACATATGTGAATACGTTAAAGGAGCGGCAGACAGGCGACATTTATTGTCTCAACTTAATTCTAATGGTTTAAACATTCGTGTCTTAGATTTAGAGGCCATCTGTATCTGTATATTAGCAGTAGGCACTATTGTGCTATCGCGCCACGGGATTAACTTAGCAAGGCCTGTTATCATTCATGATATCATTCATAGCCTTATGTGCATGCCAAGTACTCCACATTGTGGATTTTCTGGGTTCTTGCCGGATGGAAACTGCGCCTACGTCCAACTCAAAGTCAGTCAGACGGACCATCTGATTTACGTGGTTCTCTGAGCCCCACGACACGACATCGCTGCACGATGTCCTAGTGTATACGGCACCTGGCAGTCCCAGGCGGTCACCCATCCAATTATGAACCGGGCGCGACGTTGCTTAACTTCAGTGATCAAGCCGACACCAATGAGACAACGCCGTATTTCGTATATGATGATCTTGAATCTAAAAATACCTATTCCATTAGTTTTTTAGGCTAAAAAAAGTATGGATATAAAATTTTACTTTATAGTTTGTTTAGGGGTTTTGTCAAGGTGAAAAAAATCTAAAAATTCGAGAAAAACTCGGAAGTGGGTGGGTGGGTCAAGCCCCAACTCGGATTTGAATTTTTTTTTAAACTTGTGTTTTTTTGTGTTTTTTTTGTGTTAATTTAATATTTCCAAAAGTTTCAAAAAAAAAAAATTGGTCAGGGGGCTGGGTGTTTTTTGGGTCTGACCAATCCGAGTTTTTCTCGGATTATTGGATTTTTTTTAACTTGACAAGACCCCTTAGTTCATGATCGAGTTAGCGTATTTTATATTTTTGAAAATGGTGATGAAAATCATCATAAAACATAGCTATTTCATTATATATCACGCCAAAATAGTGGAATTTGATATTTTATGCATCTGTGTGGCTTGTTTAGAGCTAAAGTTATCGTATTTCATGCTTTTCAAAATGACTATGACGACCATCCTCGATTCAGGGCTCAAGATGGTCCGAAATATAACAATATAGCCATTCCATTTGATTTGCCATCCCAAAAAGGTAAAATTAGATAAATTATGCATCTTTGCAGCTTGCTTAGCTGCAAAGTTAACGTACTTTAGATTTTCAAAATGGAGATGGGCGGCCGGTCTTGCGTTCCAATTTGTAATAACGTTCCAATTTGTAATAAATTATTACAAATTGGAACGCAAATGTAATGCAATTGCGTCCCAATTTGTAATAAATTATTACAAATTGGAACGCATTTGCACTGCAACTTCGTCCCAATTTGTAATAAATTATTACAAATTGGCACGCATTTGCCATGCATTTGCGTTCCAATTTGTAATACAATATTATATTTCAGATGATACACAGAGAACACTAGTGACCATAGAGTAACGTTCTTTGCCTCTGAGCAGCAGATTTTGGGTGAATGTGTGCTTTGACATTTTCATAATTCATACCATTAAATTGACTTAGTAAAAAGTTGCATCTGCCACAAAAGATTATCTAAAATGTCTCCTGACTATAAATCGACTGACGTTAAATCGATTTATGCTAAGTCGCTATGCCGAATTATACGTCATTAAATCGATTTAGTAGAGCGAAATGTAAACTTATAAGTCGTTGAAACAACTTATGCTAAGTCAATTTAACGACTTAGTAAGTCAATTTACTAAGTCAATTTAGCGACTTATAAGTCGTTATAAACATTTACACTATGTCGATTTAACGACTTAAACTAAGTCGATTTAACGATGTATATTAAGCCGATTTAACGACTTATGTTAAGTCGATTTACGACGTATAGATCATTATATAGCGACTTATACTAAGTCAATTTAACGACTTATAAGTCGTTATAGCAACTTATAAGTCGTTATAGCGACTTATACCACATCGATTTAATTATTTATATTGAGTCGATTTAACGACTTATGCCAATTCGACCCAACAACTTATAAGTCGTTCAAGCGACTTATACTAAGTCAATTTAACGACATACACTAAGTCAATTTAACGACTTGTAAGTCGTTATAACGACTTATACTAAGTCGATTTGACGATTTAAGTCGTTATAACGACTTATTTAAGTCATTATAGCGATTTTTACCAAGTCGATCTAATGACTTATACTAAGTCAATTTAACGACTTGTAAGTCGTTATAAGCAGATAAAAAAACGTCATGTCGTTTCAATACTTCCCTACCCTTGCAATACATTTGCGTTCCTATTTGTAATACATGTTATGAGTTGTCAGGTATTTCAGGTGATGCACAGAGAACAACACTAGTGACTCAGGGGTAACGTTCTTTGCCTCTGAACAGAAGACTACGGGTGACTGTGGCCTTTAACATTCTCATAATTCATATTACTTAACTCACCTAGTCAATTTTTTTTCAGTTTTGAAATAACTTATTTTTATTACAAATTGGCACGCATTTGCACAGCAATTGCGTCCCAAATTGTAATAAATTATTACAAATTGGCACGCATTTGCACTGCAACTGCGTCCCAAATTGTAATAAATTATTACAAATTGAAACGCAATTGCATTACATATGCGTTCCAATTTGTAATAATTTATTACAAATTGGAACGTTATTACAACAGGCGACGCAACAGGCCGGCCATCTTGGATTGCGTGCCAAATGCGTGCCAATTTGTAATAATTTATTACAAATTGGGACGCAGCTGCAGTGCAAATGCGTTTCAATTTGTAATATTTATTACAAATTGGCACGCAATTGCATTACATATGCGTTCCAATTTGTAATAATTTTTTACAAATTGGAACGTTATTACAAATTGGGACGCAACAGGCCGGCCATCTTGGATTGACAGGTCAAGATAGTCCCAAATCTAAGAAACAGCCGTAGCGCCACCATGAAACGGCAAATGATCGGCGACGTACGCGAGTAATCGCAATGCTTCACCAAGGCATCGGGACATCGAGAAAATTGTAATGCATTCATTGAAAATTGCTCCCGATGTTTCGTCTCCAAGAACCATCGCCAAACCGCGCCGAGCAGCGCACAACAGTCGACGAACATTAGGCGATGTACACCAAGGTTCAAAATGTTGCAGATACATCAGCGACACATCGGCGACACATCGGCGATGTTCTCAACATATTCGTGTAAACAATGGCGATGTATATTCGATATGATAATATGGCGGATGATTCGGGTGATCCATCGCCGATGTTCGCTAACTGATCTGTGAAGCATCGGCGATACTATGATCATGTTTTCGCCTGTGTGCTCCACCCAGTAATACGCCTCTTCTTCATCCATGATCTAATTCGGCAGCCACAAGGTATATGTGGTTCCCCGTAAAATCTCTCCACTTTTTATATGCTCTCCGCTGGGGACTATACTATCGCCATGACGTCGTCAAGACATCACCACCACATCGTCAAGACATCACCATTACGTCCCATAACGCATCACGGGTATTTGTCTGTTGCACGCCGAAGGATCACCGACCATCGCCGATTCTAAAAGTACATCGTTAACTGTTAGCCGATGTAGCACCGAGTAATCCCCGAATCTTCCACGATGCATCGCCAAATATTCGGCGAAATGTCGGTGATACTTCCCTGAAGGTTCGTTAATACATCCCGTGTGTGTTTTCTCTTTGGATTACACGCTCGACATCGGCACAGATCCCCACCAGAACAGTGACCGTGATTTTAAAAGTTAAGGCAACGAGTCAGTATGGTGCGGGAAGTGATAATGTTGTAATTAGGGCTTAAAAGAGACTGAATTTGGTACATTCATCAAATCGAATCCAAATAGTAAATTGTCAATCCTCTTCTGTGCATGGGAGTGTCATTGAGACAAAGAAAACACAAAACTGAAAGGGTCAATGCGGTCATCTATTGTCTCCCCCTCCATACACTCACTTTTGTATCTGACTTTCACTTCAAATGGTTCTTTATTGCAAGACTCTTAAATAGCCAAAAAGTGTTTTCTTTCGTTAGAACGTTAATTCATAATTATATTGTACACGCTCTCACCGACACATCCACTTAATTTTAAGGGCAATTTATGTTTAAACTTTGACCCGTCCCCTCCCGGGAAAAAGCATTAATTTTGAGATTGTCTGAGTTATCGGTGAGCTGGATTTACCTGATGGGAGGACACATCGTTAAAATCTGAGGAAAATAGTGCGTACAGAAAAGTTTTGAAAACGGCCGTGGTGACCCCAATTATTGTGGAACAGCCCTCATCAACGAACTTGCTCGTGGAAACGTGGAGTTAGAGCTGTGATAGCAAAGTTCTAGTCATCGTTCAAGAAGTGCGTATATCAGAGTGTGTTGCAGAGGGGGCTGGAGACGTAATGTTTATCAACAACGCAGATAGGTTAAAAGCGGGTTTTGGAATGGTTGGTCCAATAAACCCTTATGTGATAATTTTATGGTGAGGCAGTGTATATTAGAACATGCAGACGTTCAAATAATAGGTCTAGCAGAAACTAAATTTAGAAAAGATGATAATTTCACGTTGCCAGGTGTTACATGGTTTGGACATAACAGAGCTGACATACATAAAAAATCTCGTGTTGGTTCAGGCGGGGTTGGTTTTCTTGTGCGTAATGACATTTTATGTGAGTATGATATCAGTATTTTAGACATAACCAAGGAAGGTATAATGTGGCTGGAGTTTATCCATTGTGTTTGCTATTTACCGCCAAGTATTTCTACTAGAGGTGTTGATTGTGAAGATTTTTTTAATAATCTCGTGACACAGATTGCAGAATACCAGTCTGACACTCAACTGTTCATAATATGTGGTGATTTTAACGCACGATGTGCAGATATCCCTGATCACATTGAAGGGGTTTTTAACATCAGTGAACTGTTGTATTGTTAATGGCCGTAATTCGACACAGAATGATTTCACATGTCGCAATGTATCGGTTGTAGATTATTGTATTATCCCATATGAACGATTAAATAATATACAAGAGTTTCGTGTACAACGTTCTACGGAACTTTTCCAGGTTACAGGCTGCATTGGAAGGTTGGACCCCACACGCTCAATACCTGATCATAATCTATTGTCATGGGAATTGTTATTGTCAGGAAAATACACAGAATGTGGTAATGAGGACATTGACGTTGCCAACCAGGACACTGTGGAAGACGGTAATAGTTTAAGCAGTCTGTCAAAGCCGGCGGTCACTAAATTTAAACTGAATGACATCCCACACGACTTCATAAGTGATCCAGATAGTGTTAGTATGATTGATGAACATATCCACCGCATTACAGCTATGCAGGACGTGGAGGCTGCACTGGATGATGCTTACAGTAATTTTTGTGATACTCTTAAAGAGTGTATGACACGTGACTTGCCTCATCATACGATAGTGCACACTACAGATGTAAATAATAAAAAACGTCGAACAAATAAAGTTTGGTGGACAGATGAACTGACAACTCTCTGGAAGGTTAAATGTGACTCGGAAAGACAGTGGAGGCAAGCCGAATAAATGGGAATGTCATTTTAAAAATTTGTATTATGTAGGAAGTTGCGATATTAATGTATCAGATCATGAAATAACTGAAACGGTTGATACGGGTTTAAATTTAGTAATCACAGAAAATGAAATTACTATGGCTTTAAGTAAATTTCAAAATGGCAAAGCCACTGGATATGATAACATACCAACTGAAGTTTTGAAAAACAAAACTGTAATTAAATATTTATTATCTCTGTTCAATAAATGCTTCCATTCTGGACGAGTACCTACAGCGTGGCAGAAAAGCATAATCAACCCAATTCCTAAATCAAATGTAATCACTCCACATGATCCCGCTTTTTATAGAGGTATTAGTTTAACATCAATAATGTACAAATTGTATTGTAGTGTTCTGAACGAGAGGCTGTACGAATGGACGAATGTGAATAATATAATACCGGACGAGCAAAATGGTTTCAGGAAGAAAAGAAGTTGTATAGATCATGTATCTACTTTAACCAGTATAATTGATACCCGTAGAAAAACTAAGAAAAAGTACATATACTGCGTTTATCGATTTCTCCAAAGCTTTCGATAGAGTGAATAGAAATATTCTGTGGTCAAAGCTAGGTGGCTCGGGAGTAAATAACAATAGTAAAATGTTAAATGCTTTAAAATCACTTTATGTTGATGTACAATCATGTGTAAGAGTGAATGGATATTATAGTGAATGGTTTGATGTAAGCAATGGTTTAAAACAAGGATGTAGTCTCTCCCCCCTTTTGTTTAGTTTATATATATCAGATCTGGTAACCAGTCTGAACACAATGAATATAGGCGTTCCAGTAGGAGACGAAACTGTGTGTGTTTTACTATATGCGGATGATATTGTTCTCCTTGCCGACTCTGTTGATAATCTACAATCATTATTAGATGAAGTCCATTTTTGGTGTCAATCTAACGGTTTGTGTATTAATGAGAGTAAGACAAAAATTGTACATTTTCGTCTGGGGCCTGCAACTCCTAAAACATATGTTATTAGAAACAGTGGATAAATATAGATATTTAGGCATAGTAATGAACGAATTTTTAGATTTTAATGTGACAGCTAAGATTGTTGCACAATCAGCTAGTAGAGCACTTGGTGCCCTCATATATAAAGTTAAAATAAATGGTGGAATGCCAACTATAATATATGAGAAGTTATATAATTGTTTAGTTCAACCTGTCATTGATTATGGTTCGGCAATCTGGGGTTTTAAAGATTACAGTTGTATCAATGCGGTTTTTAATAGAGCTTGTCGGTTTTATCTTGGGGTAGGTAAATATACACCTAACGCAGCCGTGCAAGGTGATATGAGATGGTGTCTACCTAATATTAACCAGTGGTCTTGTATTTGTAGGCTATGGTGTCGATTAGTTAATATGTCCACTAATAGACTTTGTAAACGTGTATTTTTATGGGCTCGTGATCTTGCAAATAATAACAGAAAAACTTGGTCTTTTTATATACTCAACATGTTCCGATCTTTAGGGTGTCAACAATATTGTAATGTTGACACATATTTAGTCACTAGCCAAGTAGTAAGCAATGTTAAATCCAAATTGTCAGTGAAAAATAATGAGAAATGGCTTAACTCTATAAATAAAGATAGCGCTGTAAGGGGAAATGGACGAAATAAACTAAGGACCTATAAAACGTTAAAATCTATTTATGAAACGGAAATTTATGTAAAGAATTGTCTACCACGCCAACACAGGAGTGCCCTAGCTAAATTCAGAGGTGGTGTTGCCCCCAATAATCCGGAAATAGGGCGGTATAATGGTACACCAGAAAATGATAGAGTTTGTATCAACTGCACTAATAGCATTGAAAACGAGTTGTATGTTCTTTTACACTGTCCACTATATAATCATATACGTCATTTTTTTATTTCTAGAATGTATTAAAGTACATTTTAATTTTGCGAACATGAGTGACATTGAAAAACTGTGTTTTATCCTTAGTAACAGTTCAATTTGTAAATACTCCGCCAAAGCCTGCCATGAAATTATAGTCCATCGAAGAACATCCGTGTATTTATAAAATAATATGTGCGAAATAATATTTAATATAATTTGTATCTCATTCATTTACTTCAAAACAAGGTATATTGATATTGTATATAAAACTTGTATTTATTTATTTATTTATGTATTTATGTGTATATTTATTAGTAGAGCGTCTCTCATAATCCAAATATGGATGGCCAACTGTATATACTTTTAACATTGAATGTAGATAATGAATGCTAATATTTTAAGTGTGTATATATGTATGTTGGGTGAGACGAAAATAAACGAATCTGAATTTGAATGAATCTGAATCTGAATGTATCATGCATACAAAAATATCTACATGTATGTTGGAAACCGCTCTATATGTTGCCCCAAGTTATTCTGAAACAACCCGCGTCTTCGGATATACTAGCAGTGTCTTAGCTAGTGACCCGTCAGCCCGTCATTTGAGACGGGCAGTGTTGGCTATGACGGGACGGGCACTCATTAAAATAACATTAAAATGACGGGCAGAAATTCTCCCCCTCTAAAAATTAAAAGCACGCCAAATATCTTGGGTTCCAATAGCACTATTAGCAATGTTTTGAACTGCCAACCGTGGGTTTAAATCGGAGCAGACGGTCTCTTTCAACTTTATTTCTGTCGCAGACATTTAATTTGAGCGATAAGGAGAGAACTAAAAAGTGTATTAAAATTGGCCGGCCCACCGCGTGTATTACGTTAGTGCCGCCAATAGGTGCTATTGAGGCCCACATGATCAAATTGTGAGCTGTGCATCGCTGCATTAGTTTCACCCCAGTATTCAGCGTTGTCGGCAGAGAGGCTGAGTGGGAGCAATGCAAAACATAGGCCTACCAACAACATTTCAATGAAGCAGAAAACGAGCTGCTAGTGATATAAATGTACATATAGGCCTATTGTTAAATGTATATATTATATAGTTGAAATGTTGCTGCTTCTGATAAACCAAATATTGTACTGATAAATCTTTGCAAAATTTCATATTTAACAACATCGAAAAATCCTTTTGTTAAGGTGACGATAGCGTTAGGCCTACACATCAACCATCACAGGCTACCATGAGTTGGCCTAAATGCCCCGCGTGATGTGCACGCAGATGCAGTCATGGCATTAAATATAGCAAAATGTGTTCAACCTATGCAGGTTCAGCCTCAGGTATCGGATCAATAAAATCAGTATTCTGTGTTTTTGTATGAAAGAAAAAAATGAATGAAAATTATTGCTATAAAACACCAAAACACCTAGATTATCACCCCAAATGCCACAAATGCCACCGTTTACAGGCTTTTTGTTCCCCGCCGAAGGGCGACGCGCTGCTCGCGTCGCATAGGGCGCTTCGCACCATCATGGCTGGGATAGTGCTTTTAATCTGACAGGCACTTTTATTTTTCTAGCTAAGTCCCTGTATACAAGTATTGAATCGTGTTGTTCAAAATAGAACAATCGGTTGAATAATAAGGAGCACTTCATTGTAGAAGGGATCTAAATCCTCACCGATGTTTAATTTAATTTAAAAAATCAATGTTTCACGTGATCCCAGCGAACACAAGATATTTGACCATTTAACCGCAGGTCCTGATTATAGTCGGGTTTTTCGTTTTTCAATAAGCGCATTAAATACCAGCATTCAAACGTGTTAAAGATAAAACGTGACATAAATCAACAAGATTTTAAAATCGTTGACTTCCATTTTATCAAATCTGAATAATTTTCACTCACTTGAAGTTGTGGATCGCGTCATAGCCCTGAACACAAGGCTATTCCGCCCGAGCAGCAGACTCGCAGGTCGGGCAAAATAGACTTGTAAAAAATGAAATGAATCGGGCTTTAGGCCACCTTTGTGCACATATAGGCTAAACTGGGCCAGGAGAACCTCCTGAGGATGGTGAGATGATTGAGATGACACTGTCCTCCAGACACAGGATTCGAAATTCGAGCCCTGGCGGTCTGAGGCCGAGCACGCTACCTCTCGGCCACGGAGGCTCCCCACAATACTGACTGTCACACGTGGATGGGGAAGAAACAATTTTTGTTTCTTTCAAACCGCCGAGACCGGGAACCGAAGCCCGGACTCTGGCGTGAAAGGCAGCGGTGCTAACCACTACCCTAGGGCCCCCGCCCAATAGACTTGTATTCAGGGCTAATCGCGTCAGCAAAATGAAATGAAATGAATCGGGCTTTAGGCCACCTTTGTGCACATATAGGCTAAAACTGGACCAGGAGAACCTCCTGAGGATGGTGAGATGATTGAGATGACCCTGTCCTCCAGACACAGGATTCGAAATTCGAGCCCTCGCGGCCTGAGGCCGAGCACGCTTCTTCTCGGTCACGGAGGCTCCCCACAATACTGACTTTCACACGTGGATGGGGAAGAAACATTTTTTGTTTCTTTCAAACCACCGAGACCGGGAACCGAACCCCGAACTCTGGCGTGAAAGGCGGCGGTGCAAACCACTACCCCCCGGCCTCGTGTCAGCGAGACACAACATCAAGTGAGTGAGAATTCCTAACGCTGGCGCAGCGTTTTTTACGCTAGCCAAACATTAAAACCACATTGCGTCAACTTGCGTCACGTAGTCAAATAACTGTTCCCACCAAACAATAAACGTTGGCCCAACGCTGATTAGAACAACGCTGGCCATCATTACAGAAACATAGGAGGGTAAAAACGTAAAATTTTTGCTTTAATAGAAAACTTTCAGAATCAGTGTGGGGAAAGAGTTTATTTTGTACCCCCCTAATAAATATTTCCCTCATCCAATAATATATATGATAACTGAATGACGGATGGGTACAATGGAAAATCTTTTCTATGCGGGACGATACAACTTTAGCCATAATATAATCTATGATGATCATTTTTAAAACACACGGGTGACGTAAAACATTAGATTCTAATCTACGAATCTACTGTTATTTTTAATAGTGGCCAGGTCGGGCAAACTATACGGGTTTAATCATGAAACTGTATCACTTACGTTGTATGGTTTAACCATACTATAGATTTGCGGTTTTCTATATAAAATATTGTAATATATGTGCCTTTTTTGTGTATTTCAAGTCGAAGAAAGAACTCAATTATGATAGATTGGTAGATCCGAATATACTCGGCGTACCGCGCCTCGTACATTCAGATCTACGAATCTATCGAATTTCCATCTTTCTCCTTGACATAAGCACTGATAAGTACGTCATTCCATCACCATTTAATTAAACACAAAGACGCCGAACCAATGTTGGCATAATGTTGGCCCTCCGTTCGCGACGCTGGCCCAGCTTTAAAAAAACATTGATTCAACGTTTTGTTCTTGCTGGGATGTCAAGAGATGCGGACCCAATGCTGGATCACTGTTGGCCCACCGTCTACGACGCCAGCCCAACATTAAAACAACATTGGTTGAGGTCCTCTCCAGGAGCGACACCCAGCAAACACGATACATTGCCACATTGTTGGCGGAATGTTGGCCCACCGTCTTCGACGCTGAACCAACATTCCAGCAACAATGGGACAATGCACGTGTTTGCTCGGGGTTGAAGATCCTGGTACAATAATTGAAAATGCTGGTACCCTCTCAAAGCTCGAAGTTGGATTGATTCACATCTAATATTTCGTACAATACCTTCTCACTCAGTGTATTTGCGAAGGGGACCTGTGTCAGTGACACGCAGATTACTGACGACAGATTCGGTCGTGCACGTCAGGCAGAAGCAACGCTTTTTGAGCAGCAATGGACCCTGCAACGATCCTTCTCGTTATTATCGCGATCTTGATCTGCTTTTTGTTCCGTAGTCAAAATGGCGGTTTCTTGATTTTCCCTTGGAAATGGGACTCCGCTGATGAGTCTCCCGTGCCACCCGGGCTGAAGCCGGTCCCCGTGCTAAAAGGCCTCCCACTCGCCGGCAACATCTTTCAGTTTCGTCCGGATTATCGGCATCTGGACATGGCGAGCTATGGCGGTGAGATGGGAGATATATTCCGGATCAACATGTTCGGTCAGTTGTTCGTGACGCTGCTGAGACCTGATTTAATCCGGGAGGCCCTCGTGGAGAACGCCTCTGCCTGGAGTCTGCGTCCTCAGACGTACCGCACGGCACTGGCCACTGATCAGATGAGCTTGTTCGCTCTCAACAACATCAACCTGGTGAAAATGATGAAGAATACCGCTCACAAGGCATTACAGGTAAGAGGCTATTCAGTGTCCTAAAATCTAGTGTTAAAGGTGATCTATCACCCCTTATATAGTATGAATAATTTTTTGACAAATAAATCAAAGTTGCCACAAGGTGGGGCACAAGTGTTTCCTTATATGGGGTGATTGGCTATCACGTGACCCTCTCATGATAACCAATTACCCCATGTAAGGACATAATTATTCATACCATATAAGGGTATGGTATGACTGGGCCGCCTAACTCATTTACTGCGCGAGGCCCAGTCACACTGACCACCATTTTGTTTACACAGCCAGCAGTGTAAAAACGACACTCGCGCTGCCTACCAAAAAACTCGGATGCCAAGAAATTGAGACGAATATTTCAAGTGCCTATGAAAACTAGGCCATTTTCAGCAGGCGTAAACTTGTGATCGTATTAGAACTATTACATTTAAAAATGGAGGTCACTGTGTCAGAGCCTTGCGATGTCATCAGGGTAATATAAGGGGTGATAGATCACCTTTAAATTTCAGTTTGTTGAGCTGTTCAGACAACCTTCCGCCATAGTAAATAATGGAATAACACACTCAACACTGCATAATTGTCAAACGAGGCATTTTCATCACCCCTGTCCTGTCCTATCCTGCATAATGCGAACATGGTCAGCTGGTCCATTACCCAAAAAGTGGACTTTTTTCAATTTCAAAGTCATTTGTCCGTTATTATATCGAAATACTTATAGTGGCACTACGCACAAACATCATTTAAATCCAACCAGACCGTTTTGTCTGAATTCCACAATTTAAATTGTTGGGGTTTTTTTGTGCCAGGTATAAATTTCTGTGGTATCTATTTTTCACAATAATAAGTATTTTAAGTCTTATGAATTGCGTCAGTTGTTTCAGCTGCAAATAAATGAAAGGATGAGTAGGGTAAAACGGTTAAACATTTTATATAACACTTTTATGTTTTGTTAATTACAATTTTCACTCTGTTAAAGTTACGTCTCGCTCACACGAAACACAGCTTCAAAATTATTTAAATAGATGGTGACCAGGTGACCTAAATCATGCCGAACAAAGACATTGTCATCCTGGTACTTAAAGCGACACAATCAGCCTAACACCATAAAAAAATCGGTAATTTTATTTCGGCTTCTTAATATGACTACATGATGTAAACATGTCTATAAACTAGAACTGCAAAAGTTTTTAATTTGTGAGTTGCGCATTTACCAATTAGGCGAGATATAGAGACGACATTCCCGATTTCTTATTTCGGACATGCATGTCCGAATTAAGAAATACGTGAATTTCGTCTCTTTATCTCGCTTAACTGGTAAATGCGCAGCACAATTTTTTTTCAGTTCTAGTTTATGGACATGTTTACATCATATAGTCATATTAAGAAACCAAAATAAAATTACCGATATTTTTATGATTTTAGCCTGATTGTGTTGCTTTAATCCTTTAAACCCTCCGAGATGAAGGTGGAACTGGAATATGTTGCTGTTTTTACACTGTGTTAGATAGGCTACGACAACTAGACCCGGATTTACATTAACCGTCATTTCTCAACCAAGTTGTATGAAATTCTACTGTATTTGAGATTTCTAGCAATTTACGGATATGGGGATCTGGGATCTTTGTACCTTTATTATTCCATAGGTTTAGTAAATGTATGGATCGTCGGGGTCACCAATCTGGGTGGGTGGTGGAGTAACTAGTGAGTAACTAATCTCCCAACTGCTAGACTGCTACACAGAGCACTATGTATAGCCTGTGCTGCGCTAGCCACTCACAGAACTTTTAGCAGGACAGCCGGCCAATCACAAGCTTACTACTATCAGTCGACAGTTAGAGTGGGGGAAATATGACGTCATCCATCTGCAAATTTTAACATGCAGGGATGCAGTGTCTAGCGGGGGCAGTGTACTAGACTGCCCGCGTGACACAGTCACACGCACTCTCAGAACGGACGCCTGAGGTGTAGCGCATTGCCCGTTCAGCGTTAGTCTACCATCTAGACTTATGGAACAACATCACTCCAACACTGATTAGCATTATACGTCCACTGCTAAGACAACTAAACTGACTGACCTAACACGTGGACACACGTGTACTTTTCTACAAAGGAACCACCATCAATGAAAATACATTGGTACAATATTTTGATCTCCAGCACTACCGTTACTGTTTTTTGTGATGAAGCGACAACCTTGGTAATTTCATTGAAAAATATTGTATATTTTAAAAGTATAGGCTATGTCGCCCTCTATAAACATGATAAACCCATTAGCTTTTAGTAGAGTAGCCGCCGCATGACTAGGAACGAGTGTGTGTAGCATTTCATGAACATTGGTTGAGAATAATATTGACTTAATTAGCAAAATTCATCCACCCTGGTTAATGTAAATCTGACTATAAACACCAGGTTGACCATGTCTTTGGTTCGCATAATAGAAACATAAAAAATGCACTCTAAATTATAGGTGTAAAATATGTTAAGATATTTCATATTTTAACCTCTAGAACGCTTGAGCTATTCCATTCAATTTAAATTTTCAGTCACTCAAACTTGTATCTCGCTATACCGCGATACACAACTTCAAGTGAATGAAAATATATGCAATTTGTGAAATTTAAGTCCCAACATATTTCATTATTTCAAGATCTAAGACATGTTTTACATTTAATAACTGGTTATGCAGGTGCTAATAAAAACACATAATGTATACTGTAGGTACATCAGTGCTACTAGTGGCTAATTGGAGGCTAGAAATGATTGCAAATTATATGAATTACCTGTGTGAGTAAATGAATAATGGATTGATTATAACGCATAGGTGTATAATCCGGGGGCGCCGGATCGCATGAAGCAGCACTGCCGGGAGGTGATCAACAAATTCCTGGCCCAAATTTACCAGAAATCCCAGAAAGAGCCGCTGGACGTGAAGCACGATATCAACATGCTGTTTGGCAAACTGGCATCTGTCCTGGTGGGTGTTGCCAACAATTGTCCCACCAAACGCAAAATATTTTGCGTTTGGTGGGACGTCTTCTTCGACTTTGGTCCAACATTGTATAAATGTTGTACAAATGTTTTGCGTTTTGCTGGGGTACGATGTGATCCGTATATGATCTCCGGATTTATTATCAAATAGGACACTACATTAACACTTTAACCGCCAAATTATTCAATTACAATTTTTCACCCACTTGAAGTTGTGTCTCGCTGACGCGATCCACAACTTTCAAGTGAGTGAAAATTATTCAGATTTGATAAAATGGAGGTCAACTCTTTTCAAGTCGTGCTGAAGCGGTACTGGATGTGGTAATAATTGAGTGAAAAACCGAATATATTCGGCACCGGTGGTTAAAGGGTTAACCCTTAAACCGCTATATTTTCAGCCTATATAATAATCATTCGAAAAATAAAATTTAAAAGGGGAAATCTTCATAATTTTAGCAGGATTTGAATATATATACTGACTCAAATTGTACAGATATATATATAATTTTATCCACATTGCCTTGCTCAGAAATCAAACGAAATGCGACTAAAATCAATAAAATTTAATAGTTTGTGGTGGATGATCACTCAAATATTTTGTTTATTTTTCATAAATTGAGACATTTTTCGTCAATGGCCCAGCAATTCCAGCTTCAAATGAATGAAACGGTTTTAAAGAATAATGCAACAGGACCATGGTTATCACGACAGACAATCAAGCATCAACTTATGTTCAATCGGCGTCGCAGATGGGCCAACATAAAAACAACACTAGGTCAACGTGTTTGTTTTGAATCTCTTCTAAATATATGACACTGTTTTACGTGATCATTTGTTTCAGGTACGGGGCATGCCGGTGGAGGACGACAGTGCCATGCCAGCCCTGACCCACAAGGCCGCCGAGGCACTGAGGGGGGCCCTCTCAGCCACCAGACAGGGCTTCCAGCTCGACTTCTTTCCCTGGCTTAAAGTATTCCCCAAATGGAGACGTGTCTACGACTCGTGTGTGCGTCTCAACTCAACTCGCCAACACATCTGGGACGCTTACGTTGCTCCTGCACAGGCACGTTCAATCCCAGTAAACACAAAACATTTGTATGACATTTGTACAATGTTGGACCAACGTCGTTGGTCCGACGTTGTACAAATGTCATACAAATGTTTTGTGTTTGCTGGGATAGCACGGTGTCCGAATTCACCGCACACCGTCCGAAATCACCGTACGAAATCGCCAATAGGCGTCCGAAATCACCAGGCCCAAAATGGTCGAGGTCCGAAATCACCGGCAGTCGATAGCACCATAGTGAAAAAATAATACGCGCTTTACAAAAACTCGGATTAATATGGAAGCCAAAAATATTTCCCGTATTAATAATCTGGGATATATATGAACATAAGTATAGGTGTAATGATAAAAGCATACAATTTGGCCCAGGGCTGGAATGGACGGAACACATTTAGACGTAGGAGCATTTCGCATTTCCTCCATGACGACTATGGCGGCCATCTAATTTTTGTATTGCCATTACCAAATGCATGCATGTCCAAAATAAAAAATACGGGAATTTCGTCTCTATATCTCGCTTAACTGGTAAATGCGCAGCACAACAATTAAAAAACGTTTGCAGTTCTAGTCTATGGACATGTTGACACTATATGGTCATATTAAGAAGCCAAAATAAAATTACAGATTTGTTTATGATTTTAGCCTGATTGCGTCGCTGGTGATGACCGAGAGATGCTAGGTCCGGAATCCATTTAATACATCACATCACATACATCACAAAAAAACATATATAATTTTGTTCTAATGTCATATGATTTACATATAACATAACTTTAATAATTTGTTTAGATTGTCTGCAAAGTAGTTTTTGCTATAATATAAATGTTAAAATAGTTTTTTAAGGCAATTGACAGATATGGAGCCATGTTTCAGAGACAATATATAATATAATTTATCTGCCATACATGTTTATATCGCAACCTTGATGGTGGTCTGACTAACCCCTTCAGGGCGGGGACCAACTTTACTGACGTCTAAAGTTGATCCCTGCACTCCTGAAGTCCATCGCCGCTTTAACCCTTTCACCACTGAAGACCGTTTTTATGTGCTGAATGCTATGGCATTCAGCACATAAAAACAGGCTTCAGTGGTGAAAGGGTTAAGGTTGAAAAGCGCGGCGATGCAAAACCAGCTGAACGATGCATGACATGCTCCTGTTTCAATCAATTCAAAGGCCTTTTTGGCAAATGTTATAAATCTTCACAAATATATACCGATGACTTGACTCGATTTCTACTGAACAAGTGAATGATGTTAGTATGTTACTTACCAGCTTGCAGACAATGATAGTTTTGTGAAGGCGTTGCTGAAGAGGGTTGGAGAGAAGTTTGGAGAAGAAAAGGATGACGTGGTGTCTGAGAAACATGTTCAGTATATTATGGGGGATCTGTTTTTTGGCGGTAAGTGCAAAACAAACAAAAACGGCATGGTAAAATATCACTTCCAATCGAAACGCGGCTAGAACGTAGACATTTTTTGAGCATTCTACCATTACAGTTATTCGAGTATGGGTGAGCTGTTCTTTGTTGGTTATTAGTTCAAAACGAACTCAAGACGATCGGCAAATTTTCACCTCTGCTAGAAATAACGCTTAGAATATGGCCATTTTCTAGCATATTGTTATTTCAGTACACATGAGCTATCGTCATTTGTTTCTATAAATAACTAATTTGAAATTCCAATTCAAGTTAGTGTTTTTCTTTTCCTCATGTTTTTACAGGCGTGGTCACTGTATCCGATGTCATGTACGCCATGGTCAACTTCTTGTGTTACTACCCAGATGTCCAAGAGAAGATGGCCGCAGAAGTTATTGAATATTTCGGGGAGAACCCCGAGGGAATAGATTTACCAGAGAGAGGCTCACTTCCTTATGTGAGAGCGGCCATATTTGAAATATTTCGATTCACCTCGATCACCCCCTTTATTGTGCCACGCATCGCACTAAAGGATACAGTAGTCTGTGGAATGCATATTCCAAAAGGATGTGGGGTAAGTTTATGAAGTAAATTGCATATAAATATAAATGTATGTATATTGATAGAATTTTTTTCACTTATAGCACCGGAATAAAATGTATATAAAGTCGGCCTAACAGTTAAATACATACAAATTATCTTTCACCATTAAAACATCAGAAATTCTACCCATTAAATGATCTGCTTCAGTGAAGTGTGACTTTCGGGATTATTCGAGGATTGGGACCTTAAAAACCTTCGAAAACTGCTGATCCAAGTCGTAGTTAAACATCCAAATTTACGTTCCTATAGGCCCAGATGTTAAATTACCAACTGATGAAGGGCACGCACAATTTGTTTTGTTTCATGGCCTCTATAATCTGTCGATATAACGGTATGTTGACTCACTTATTTGTAACATACAATCTACAGGTTCTTGGAAACGCCTGGGCAGCTCATCACGATGCTCGGTTTTGGGATGAGCCTTGGGAATACCGTCCAGAACGTTTCCTTGACGACCAGGGTGAATTATTGCCAGCTGATCACAATACCAGAAAAAAGTAAGAGTGAGGAACTACATGCGTTATCAAATAATCATATCCATGCCAAAAACGTTATCTTATTTTGAACGATGAACTGTGTATGCTGTACACATTTCAAAAAACTTACAACGTAGCCTATTGCATTATTTTCTAATTTCTATTTGTAATTGTTCTTAAGCTTCTTTTTTTTATTTGTTGATTTTTGGTGCAGTGTTTGCTTCAGATTGCTGACTTTTGGTACTGTGCTTGCTTGAGATTATTGACTTTTGGTGCTGTGTTTGTTCCAGATTTCTGAATAATGGTGATGTCGTTGTTTCACTTTTTGACTTTTGATGCTGTGTTTGTTTCCTATTGCTAACTTTTGGTTCCGTGATTGTTTCATATTGCTGACTTTTGGTACTGTGTTTGTTTCAGATTGCTGACTTTTGGTGCTGTGTTTGTTTCTGATTGCTGACTTTTGGTTCCGTGATTGTTCCATATTGCTGACTTTTGGTACTGTGTTTGTTTCAGATTGCTGACTTTTGGTGCTGTGTTTGTTTCAGATTGCTGACTTTTGGTTCCGTGATTGTTCCATATTGCTGACTTTTGGTACTGTGTTTGTTTCAGATTGCTGACTTTTGGTGCTGTGTTTGTTTCAGATTGCTGACTTTTGGTGCTGTGTTTGTTTCAGATTGCTGACTTTTGGTGCTGTGTTTGTTTCAGATTGCTGACTTTTGGTGCTGTGTTTGTTTCAGATTGCTGACTTTTGGTGCTGTGTTTGTTTCAGATTGCTGACTTTTGGTGCTGTGTTTGTTTCAGATTGCTGACTTTTGGTGCTGTGTTTGTTTCAGATTGCTGACTTTTGGTGCTGTGTTTGTTTCAGATTGCTGACTTTTGGTGCTGTGTTTGTTTCAGATTGCTGACTTTTGGTGCTGTGTTTGTTTCAGATTGCTGACTTTTGGTGCTGTGTTTGTTTCAGATTGCCGACTTTTGGTGCTGTGTTTGTTTCAGATTGCTGACTTTTGGTGCTGTGTTTGTTTCAGATTGCTGACTTTTGGTGCTGTGTTTGTTTCAGATTGCTGACTTTTGGTGCTGTGTTTGTTTCAGATTGCTGACTTTAGGTGCTGTGTTTGTTTCAGATTGCTGACTTTTGGTGCTGTGTTTGTTTCAGATTGCTGACTTTTGATGCTATGCTTGCTTGAGATTGCTGACGCTCAGTGCCGGTTTGTTGACTTTCGATGCTGTGCTTGTTTCAGTTTATTGACGTTTAATGCCGTGTTTGTTGACTTTTGGTGCTGTGCTTTTTTCAGTTTCCTGACCTTTAGTGCTATGCTTGTTTCAGATTGATGCCTACCGTGTTTGTTGACTTTCGATGATGTGCTTGTTTCGGGTTGTTGATATATTTAGTTGTGATCTTGTTTTAGCCTGTTGACTTTTGGTGCTGGTGCACGTATGTGCCTGGGTAACCAGTACGCCCAGGACAGCCTTCTGGTGATTCTGGCCAACATGATCAGGAGATATGAGATCATCTCGGCCACACCGGCCGCACACCACGCCTGTGACCCCAGTAAATGGCCTATTTATGGAATCACTCTACAGGTAGGTCCAGTAAAAGTGTAGTACCCAGAAAACAAGTCCTTGATTTAACCCTTTAACCGCCGGTGCCGCATACCTTTGGGTTCTCATTTTTTATTAGCACGTTAAGTACCACCTTTTAAACATTTTAAAGATAAAATGTGACATGAATCGGCAATATTTAAAAACAGTTGACCTCCATTTTGTCAAATCTGAATAATTTTCACTCACTGGAAGTTGTGGATCGCGTCAGCAAAACACAACTTCAAGTGGGTGAAAATTCAAATTGACTAATTTGGCGGCTAAAGGGTTAATGTTGGGCCGGCGTCGTAAACGGTGGACCAGCATTGACATTAGGTCAACGTACCTTGCTTAATGGGATATTTCCAAGTTAGGTCAATCCACTCCATGTGGGATATCAAAAATGACAATTTCTCACTATACCCGTGTATATCTGTTCTAATAAAATTACTGTAATACCTCTTTCGGCAAGTTATTTATGTGAAGCGTTTTACCTCTAAATTAATGTGAGCAACATTTCCCCATGTGTGTTGATGAGGCACTACAACTTTTGTCATAGAAGTTGCCCAGTGTGTTGCGGACTGTGTTTCGAGAACGAGAGCCTCATTTTGTCGGATTAATCCTTTTAGAGCTAAGCACGACTACAGTCATTTTTAATTTGTTTTAGTGGCTGATGAAATCCTGTTTGTGGGAATGAAAAAAGTACTTAAACATCAATATTTGCAAATGTTTGATCTCAAATTAAACAAATATGAGTTATTCTGACCCACTTGAAGTTGTGGGTCGCGTTAGCGAGACACCAACTTCAAGTGGGTGAAAATTTAAATAAGATAACTTAGAGGTGAAAGGGTTTAATCAAACACGAGGCGTTGACCTGCTGTTGATTCGATGTTGGATCAGTACAGCGCCGTATACGGTGGTTCATTATTAATCCAAAAAGTGTTAGTCTTTTTTTTTTAATGTTTATAAATAATTTGACGATTGCAATTTTCGCTCACATAAAATTATTGTTTTGTGTGAGTTGAGATAGTCATATAATTATGTTACTCTACAAGCAGTCAAACTTTTTGTCTTAGCAATCGATGATTAAAAACAACTCTGGTCATGATTGATGCTCGAATTGTTAAAACGACCTGTGGCCTCAGACTGGTTAACCCCCATCATAATTTTTCTTGGCAGGTGCCTCCTTATAAAATCCGTCTACAGCCACGAGTGGCACTGATTGGCTGAGCTGTGGTACTCAGACATGGTTCACGAGTCCAAGAAGAGGGAGAGCGGGCGAGAGCAACAGGAATTCAGTCCATGCTGCCAAGAAATCCAATTTAGTGCAGTCAACAGGCTCAACATGTCATCGATAATTCGGCTACACATCCAGCAAACACGACACAGACCATGGCATGTAGAACCAATGTTGGCCCACAGTATACGACGTCGGATCTATGTATATTAAAAGAATGCATTAAACTCTGTCAATGAATATTAATTGTTAATTATATTATTTTATTTTGTTCACGTATTTATTAAGCTTGTTTTCGATTGGAAGACATAAATGTGAAAATGAAATAAAAGTTGCTGCTGTTTCCAGAGTTTAGTCAAGTGTATTTTCCAATAAAATGTTTGTGTTTTAAATATAATTGCTGGTATTGCTTCTGCCAGGCTTGGGGGGGGGTGGTAAAGTTGCACGTTTGAATTACAAAAATTATTAAAATTTATTGATCTATTTCAACAATCATGAAAATAACTGTTTTTTCAATATGTAGGCTATTTCATATTGTATGCTAATCGGGATCACAATAAAATTTGCTCTCGTAATGAAGTGATCAAGAACGCTACTATTGGATAAGTATCTATTTCCACTGTTACATAACCTGCGAATACGAAGTTAAAGTGATTAGCCCACCACCTAGCTTTAATCCTCGTTGTCAAAAAATCTAATTTGCCTGGTACATTAAAGGGCCTGGCCCACGCAGAAATCATAAAAAAATCGGTGATTTTATTTTGGCTTCTTAATATGATCATATGATGTAAACATGTCCATAGACTAGAACTGCAAAAGTTTTTTAATTTTTGTGCTGCACACTTACCAGTTAGACTAGATATAGAGACGAAATTCCCGTATTTCTTATTTTTGACATGGTTGTCAATAATTGGAAATCGGGAATTCCGAAGGTTTTTTTCAATTTAAAATAATCATAAATGCCTTGGTCAACTCTTTCCGCTTCATTTGAATACTTATGTTATGGGTATACGGCCATTATAATTATGTGTAGGCTCAACTTCTACAGTGCGGGGATCGACGTTAGACGTCAGATTTTGACGTCTAACCCCACAGTATGTGACAATGACACAAAATCAAACATACAATGGACGAAGTTCGTGTTTGCGTTGTACCTCCCCAGCAAACACATATGTTGTCCCGGTGCTGGGCCATCGTCTACGACGTTGGCCCAGCATTTGCCAAACACAGGAACAACGTCTGGCGTTTGCTGGGTCGTGACAAACACTGACTGAGGTGGGTACAAAACGGGCACATAGCCACAGCTATGCCTGCTGACAAGATACTACTGCAGGTCTATAATTGAGGTCTCCGCTGAAGACATTGATGTTTTGATTAATGGTGATAGATGCTGAATCCAATATTTTTGGAAAGTGGTGTTTCTGCCTCCAGCAAACACAGGACATTGATTGCCCCTATGTTGGTTTAACGTTGGTCTAGTGTCTGCGATGCTGACCCAACATCAAAACAATATATATATACAGGGTGCTCACTTCGTGTTTGTTGGGATTGCAGTCACTAACACAATGGCAATTGTCGCTGACTTTTTAATACGGGACTATACATAAATTTTCGAACAAGCCACTAATTAATCATCTATTGAAACGTAAATGTGTTGTCTGTAAATTTGAGTTTCCATTCTACGATAACAATAAAAATCTAAATTTGCCTGAGGGGCAAAGCTTGCGTCTCCACTCGCCCCACATAGATTTAGCAACCAAAGTACATTAATTATAGATTAAGCCAGTACGATCACCAATTTTTTATGTAAACCACGTAAAAATGTGATGCCAAAATCCAATCAACATAATGGCCAGGGTAAGTTGTTTCCTTGGAACAAATCGGTGAAGCAGTTCAAGCACTTAAGAGTAACATGTGATTTGTCGGCCATCTTGAATTTTGTTGAAAAAAAAGAAAAACAATTCTCCTGACAATTTTCCCAGAAAAAGTGAGCATACCCAAAAAATAAAATTTGAGTTGTGTATAACTATATTACTAAATGTTGATAATAGCCAAAATAAGCAGAACTGAAATATCACTTGAAATCCTAAAACGTAAAAACATAAAAGTTTTTATTATCATGATCACACCAAAAACTAATCAGCACACGTCCAGGGTAGGGTTCTTCCTTTATACCAAACATGAAACAAATCAATGAAGCAGTTCAAGCTCTAGACAGTGGCATAGGATTTTTGGCGGCCATATTGGATTTTGTTGAATAAGCTGAAAAACGCTAAAAATATTTACCGGTTAAATTCTCTAGGGCCAATATTGCATAATGCAAATATTTAGAAATAATCCGAGCAGGGGTATATAGCTATATTACCAAATATTGATGATAGCCAAAATGAACAAAACTGATATATCCGCTAAAATTCTGAAACGTAACAAAATCGCATTTTTTTATTATCGGAATCATCCCAGGAACTAATCGGCACACGTCCAGGGCCAGGTCTTTCCCTTAAACCAAACATGAAACAAATCCATTAAGAGGTTCAAGCTCTAGAGAGCGACATAGGATTGTGGCGGACATCTTGGATTTTGTAGAAGAGGTTGAAAAACGCCCCAAAAAAATTACCGGGCAGATTTCCTGGGGCCAATATGCAAATAAAATATCCGCTAAAATTCTGAAACGTAACGAAATCGCAGTTTTTATTATCAGAATCACCCCAAAAACTAATCGGCACACGTCCAGGGCCAGGTCTTTCCTTTAAACCAAACATGAAACAAATCCATTAAGCGGTTCAAGCTCTAGAGAGCGACATAGGATTGTGGCGGACATCTTGGATTTCGTAGAAGAAGTTGAAAAACGCCCCAAAAAATTTACCGGGCAGATTGACTAGGCCCAATATGCAAATAAAATATCCGCTAAAATTCTGAAACGTAACAAAATCGCAGTTTTTATTATCAGAATCACCCCAAAAAATAATCGGCACACGTCCAGGGCCAGGTCTTTCCTTTAAACAAAACATGAAACAAATCCATTAAGTGGTTCAAGGGATAGCGACATAGGATTGTGGCGGACATCTTGGATTTTGTTGAGGAAGTTAAAAAACGCCCCAAAAAATTTACCGGGCAAATTTCCTGGGGCCAATGTGCATACTGCAGATATTCAGAAATAATCCGAGCAGGGGTGTATGGCTATATTACTAAATTTTGATGATGGCCAAAAAGAGCAAAACTGAAATATCCGCTAACATTATAAAACGTAAAAAGTTTTTATTATCAGAATCACACCAAAAACTTATCAGCACACGTCAAGGGCGAGGCCTTCCCATTAAACTAAACATGAAACAAATCCAGGAAGTGGTTCCAGCTCTAGAGAGCGACATAGGATTTTGGCAGCCATCTTGGATTTTGTTAAAGAAACTGAAAAACGGTAAAAAAAATTACTTGGCAAATTCCCCAGGGCCAGTATGCATACTGCAAATATTTGGAAATAATCCGAGCAGGGGTTTTTGAGTGTGAGCAGAAACAAAATGCGGCGGTGGAGGCAGACGGACTCGGCAAAACAATAAGTCTCCACCACCACGTAGTGGGTGGAAATGAAATTAAATGAATCGGGCTTTATGCCACATTTGTGCACATATAGGCTCCTGAGGATGGTGAGATGACACTGTCCTTCCAGACACAGGATTCGAAATTCGAGCCCTGGCACTCTGAGGCCGAGCACTCTATCTCTCGGTCACGGAGGCTCCCCACACGTGGATGGGTAAGAAACATGTTTTGTTTCTTTCAAACCGCCAAGACCGGGAACCGAACCCCGAGCTCTGGCGTGAAAGGCAGCGGTGTTAACCACTACTCTAGGGCCCCCGCTCACGTAGTGGGTGGGGACTTGATAATGAACGCAGAGAATTTTATACGGATTTATTTAAAGGCAAACGAAAATCTCAAAATGGCAGCTTTAACCGGAAAGATGTCAATAATAAGCTCTGCTGAACCACGTTTATTTTGGTAGAGGAGTACAGGCCGTCAAGTGACGACATGTCCTCTAAAAAATAGAACTATAATGGCGTACAATAGGACTAAAATAGGCTTTTATTGTTCTAAAGATGGCCTCCCAACACCCCTCACAGCCATCCCGCTCCACCACTTTATTTCAAAAACATTGCAGAGTATGAGTTTGGTTCATATACAGATAGCTGTATAAATTATTATTTTCATAAACAGTGTAAAATTTTGTCCAAGGGAAAGAACGAAATTTGATAAAAATATGCATAACACATAACACAAATTTGAATTCACGATCAAAAAAATGTGCGTAGAAAAAAATTCACAACCAAAAATGTACACGCATGCAAATGTAGGACCTAAAAAGTAAGCGCGGGGAAATTATTACTCGGTAAATAGGAAAAATAGGAGGTTTGTCTAAAAGAATTGGACAAAACAGGATTGGCTACAAAAAATAGGAAATATAGGACTACTTGACTAGATATCCTCGGAGTTAAAACAACAAACACATATCATTGTAAACAAAATACATCTTTGACAAACGTCTGAAAAAAACCTTCTGCGTTGTTGATTTAAATTCTGGAATCTTGTTCATATGTTTCAACACATAACCTACTACAAGCGTTTCACACGTTTGTCAATTATGTATACATGTATGCCTTTATTATTGTACCTCTTATAAGTAAAACATATATTATATTGTAAGCAATTATTAACAAAGTTTTTTTTCAAAATCCAATATTACAATGACACAATAATTGGCTTTTTGCTTCACTTTCCGTGACATGATAAATATCGTGCAAACTGAAGTCTGAACAGGCACATACTTGTACTACTTTATATTTTATCAATATTAGATGAATTTTACTGGAGGTAGATGAAATGAAATGAAATGAGTCCGGCTTTAGGCCACCTTTGTGCACATATAGGCTAAACTGGACCAGGAGAACCTCCTGAAGATGGTGGGATGATTGAGATGACACTGTCCTCCAGACACAGAATTCGAAATTGGAGCCTTGGCGGTCTGAGGCTAACCACTACCCTAGAGCCCCCGCCCTTACTAGAGGTAGAATACTGCACACAATAAATCAATGATAGTTTCTCTATTGGATAGAAAAAATGTCGTCAAGTGTAATGTCTGTTTTGAGCACCATCAATGGTACATACTTCACAACTCGTCCACACCAATACTCGAGCCCACATTATCACTTATAGAAATTCAGTCTGACGTCTGCTTCGCTGAGTTACCAAGATAAACAGTGCTGGGACTGTCTTTATACGTCAGATTCGGATAACATAGGTATTCAAATAAAGCGGAAAGAGCTAACCAAGACATTTATGATGATTTCAAATAGAAAAAAACTTTGCTTTCCATGTTTTTTACAAAAATATTTCAGCGTTGTAAGGCTTAGAAGACCATTATTTTTCACATACAACAGGTTTACCTCGTACTGCCACAAACAATTACTCGACAAAACATGAGCATGTAGAGAAGTATCCCAATACTGTGCTTGATGTTCGGCCAATGTCGTAGACGGTAAAACAACATTCAACCAATAATGTGACCAATTTTTTGCCTGGTATTATGTGAATGAGCAGCTTATTGAGCTGTGTCTAGGCAAAAGTTCAAGCACAAAATGCTTCCAGAGACTGATTGATAAGCAGAAACTCGAGACGCTAATCTCACGTTGATGTAATCGTTAACAGCACTAAAATATTTTTGTATAAAGATACCGGAGGGTTTTTTCAATTTGAAATCATCATAAATTTTAGTTAGCCCTCTCTAAGTCATTTGAATACCTATGTAATTCTTTCAGTGCGGAGATCATCTTTATACGTCAGAATCTAACGTCTGAGGTCTGTCCCTGCACTGAAAGGGTTAATGGTGGGCAGACATGGCATTGACTTAACCCTTATGCTGCCAGGACCGTATATATTCGTTTTCAAGCAAATTTCAGACCACTAAATTCAACCCGAATTGCTAAAATGTTTTGTGGTTGATGAATAGTTAATCTATTGATTACATTTTGAAGATGTATAGTTTTTCATAAATATAATTATTTTTCGTTATTTGAAGCTGGAAATTGCGTTAGCAATTCTAGCTTCAAATGAATGAAAAAAAGTCTGAAAAAAATCGACAGCATAAGGGTTAGCGTACAACCAAGAGCAGGGTTTACTGTACAATAAAAAATATCTAATTTCTGAAAGTCAAGCATTCAACACTTTAATTTTCAGATGTAAGTAAAATAAAACTATTTCAGCACTCTATTACAAACACCCCCCCCCCCTCCCCCCTCTACACAATATGGTGTGAAGGGGGGGGGGTGTTTTGTGAATGTGTGATGCCTATACTTGTTTTTCCGATCTTAAACAACATTAATATTGCGGAGGGCAGCGACACGACACATGCTCCATCAAAAAACAAAGATTCCTCAGATCTCTCAAGCAACGACTTCTCATTTGAGTGGATCATCAATAATTTTATTGCAAATAATTTTATTGTATTGCAACAGAATTAATTATAAAACATAGTGAACACCAATTATATTCCATAGATAGAAATTTGAAACGCAACCGCTACACTGTATTATTGATGTTTTATTACACTGGCGAACAACGTTGTGACAGTGAACTGTCTTGATAGGTAACCATCACATATATTATTCAAACCAATCTATTGATAAATGCCATGCTGGAAAATTGTGCTCAAGTGTCCGACATGCTGGACAAACCTCCAGAAGGCATTGGACCAATGTCCTGTGTTAGTTTTATGTTAACATTGTGTTAGTTTTAACCTCAAAGTGCTGATCTCGTCTATGGCCGTTTCAGCTTATTATTTGTACTTCAAAAAGGAAAATTTGAATGAGAAATGAGCGTTAACCCTTACAACGCTGAATTATTTTGTAAAAACCATGGAGACCAAAGGCTTTTTATCAATTTGATATCATTAGAAATGTCTTAGTTAGCTCTTTCTGATTCTTTTGAATACCTATGTTATGAGTCTACGGGCATTACAAATATTTTCATACTTACAGTGCCGGGATCGACTTTAGACGTCAGAATCTGACGTACGTCAGATTTTGACGACTAAAGTCGATCCCCGCGCTGTGAGGTTTAAATCTTGTTAGATTAGCATGCGCTTTGATTCAAAGTACTTTTTACCCACTTGAAGTAACACATGGACATGGCGCAATGGTTAGAGCGTGGCGCTCTGCCGATGTCGCTGTCTGCCGTGCGGTTTTAAATACCGCTTGGTGCAGAATTTTCAGAGAAATATCATGTTTCTCCACTCTTAAACTTGGGACATTGTTATTATGTTGTGTCCTTGGGCAAGGCACTTCATCCTCAAGTGCTTCACTTGACTCAGGTGAAAATGAGTACCTGGTAGGGCAGAGATGGCAATGTGTACGATAAGTTCAATGCACCGAAACGGCTGCAGGACTGTATGCTCTCCGTGGAGTTAAAAAGGCACACGAATGAACAGGTCCAGTGACCAGGGGGTAATATGTAAGGTCGAATGATAGGTCTTCAGACTTGATATCAGACTATAAACATGCACCTTTTTACATTTACCTTCAAGTGGGTGAAAAATTAAATCTTATAACTCAGTGAATAAAAGGTTAATATTACATTAATAATAATTTTGCACCTTAGATTTGTAAAGGTGTATTTCCCTTTGGGAAATACACCCTTACAATTCCACGGCAAAGAATTCCTAATTATAAATGACAGCAGTCAGTGATGACAGATTTTTCTCTTCTGAGTACTGTTCTCCTCTTGCAATTAAATGTCAGAATTATGTCACCAATGTTGGGTCAGTGTTGAAACAATTAACAACAGCAAAATTGATCAACATCAAGTCATGACACTTATTTGTTCACCTTAAGTACAACTTCATATAAAAATATCTATGTTAAAAAATCATCAGAAATGCATAATACAACTGATAACCATCTTCCCACGCAAGGCTCGGCTTCTCCCAAGGTCTCGGTCTACAACCTCGGGAAAAGCCTTGCGTCGGAAGATGCTGATAACAACATATTGTGATTATAATCCCTAATTAAAAATAAAATATATGTTATTCACTTAATATACGTAGTATTATTGCAGAAAATTTGCTAGCATTGTACAAAATCAGCATAAATTGTTACCCTGTGAAAAGCAGCTACTGCTATTTAGATTTGTGTCACAATACTTATATATTAGTATTTATATTTATTCTAATATTTTTAATAGATTATAATAACTTGAAATTGTGTAGTAAAATGTGCCAGGCAAAACATGCATCCACAAAATTGTAGCTGCACAATAGCTAACTAAAATAATTGTACAAAATGAAGTACAACCAAGCAAACACAACACATTCACCCAATGTTGGCTTATTGTTGGACCATCGTCAATTGTGTGAGTAAATTCCTCGACCAACACATTATGTTAGTACAAGTTATATTAATTACAGTACATATTTAATGGCTATGTCACAAATTCATAATGTTGGTGTTAAAGTACAGTCCATATTCCAGCTGTGAGTGATACAACAATAAATAAACAGCAATTAATGTAAATGTAAAATTAAGGTACATTTGTGGAATAAGTAACAGTGCAATTCATCCAAATGAGCAGAAAATTGTTAATAGAACATTGTTTATAGAACCTTGTTCATATGACATTGTTCATATGACATTGTTCATATGATATTGTTCAAGGGATAGTCTTGCAGCCTGCTGCAACTACCCCTTGAACAGTGTCATGACGTTAAACAATAAAAAAAATCAAATCTAAATTTAAATTGTCGGGAATGGACATATGAAACTCCTGATATGCCCAGCCACTATACCGGGTATAAGTTAAAGGACCTAGGTCGTGATGTTTACGCCTGTATGTACTGTACATTCATAAAACTCCTGTGGACATTCATAAAACTCGTCTGTTGAATAGAAAAGTTCAAAATTGAATCAATAATGGCACATCATCTATGACACAGCCCAACATGTTTGATAGCTCTAAAATAGACTGCACTGACACAAGTTATTAATAACATTGAAATCACATGTCAATACTGTGTTGTAATTTGTTACACAGCTGCAAACATAAAAACCTAGTTCCTTCAAGCTGCGTATTAAAATACAGCACTAATTAGGGTTGTAATAAAACAATTAGGCCCTCAGATAATGTCACAAACAAGTATCTTAGACATGTGGTTGATTTAATACATCCAACTTTCTTTTTGTTCAAAGCATCACAAAATATTCACTTTGTAACAGTAACAATAAATCATGTAAAATTGGTTTAAACATAATAATAAAAAAAATTCTCTAAAAATATTAGCTATTTTGGGAGTTCAAGGCTCCAGTTACTACTAGAAAAGCTGTATATGTATGCGCTTGGTTTTTACATGATGTTTCGTTTTTATAGCTTGAGGGCAATAATCAGATCAATAATTTGTAATGAATATTCATCTGATATTATCCATTGACTCAAGTTGCCATGTGCACATTAACTCAGACATCACAGTATTTAACATCTCAAAGATGTTATTTTATAACATGACTCGTCCCAGAGCACATATCCTGGTCTTCTACTCCTATTACAATAAAATAACTTACATAGAAAGAAGCAATAGTAATTTAATTTAGTTAAGTACTTCTGTAAAAATCATATACAGCAGTTTTTCGTTGTAAATTCTCGTTCCTACATAATCATGTATATTTCACTGTTCAGATAAGGGAGCTTCTAAACAGATCTCACAACACATGTGTTAACCCTCGTGCTGCTGAAGTGTTTGCTTCAATTTTTCATTCATTTGAAGCTGGAATTGCTAACGCAATTCCCAGCTTCAATCAAATGACAAAAAATATTTATATTTATGACAAATAGTCATCTGCAATATTGATTTGTTGGATTAATAACTGAACATCTATCAAAAACTATTTTATCATAATTACTGATATTTCTATTGATCTAAAACATGCTTGAAATCATTTGATACGGTCCTAGCAGCACAAGGGTTAACCCTGTGCTGCTAGGACCATATATATATATACATGTTTACAAACATACTTCTGTCTAAACGAAATGTCACATTTTGTGGTTACATGATCAGTAATTCCAAAAATTCAATTCTGGAGATGCATATTTTTATTAAATATATGTTTTTGGTCATTTGAAGATAGAAAAGTGTCAGTAATTACAGCTTCAAATGAATGAAAACTACAAAGACAATTTAGCAGCACAACGTTTTAAATAACAACTAAATAATAGATTGCTAACATTGTAATTATTATTAGGAAATATACATTACCTATAGATAGCAAAAATTAAGGAATTCATTGTTGGGACATTATAACAGAGTGAACAGTAAAAAGTGTAAAGTCATGAGGTCACTCTCTCTACAGTGAGGGCAGATAAGACTCCTTCCTGAGTTCAGCAATGTGTCAGAGCTTGCGGGCAATACTCAGATCAATAATTTGTATTGATGAACAAAGAAGAATGTATATTCTGGTAACATATATATATATATATACTGTAGATTTGTAATATTAGCGAGCTTTTAATTTTCGCGAATCTCGCTGTGAGAACAAATTCGCGAATTTAAGAATCTCATGAAAACTATTATTATAATAGCAATTCAATGTTTGAGCAAAGGCCCATGTGAGTTGAGAAAGTCAGCATATGTCATGATCCTAAGGACGAATGTGTGCATAGCGATTTCTGTAATTGGTATTACGTAACAGGGTGTGGTGACAGTGGCCTACGCCTACTTGTGATAACAATGGATGAGCGGAGTTGTAGTTTTCACAGCTGAGTAAGCGATGTTAAAACGTGACATTCCACAGCTCTGTGTTAGGCTTAATTATGGTGGGAAAACTATTTTTTAAATTGAAAATTTGTTAATTCTAAACTTCCCAAAGTCAGAAATTTAAGAAAATGTTAACACCTGAAAATTATCAGATCTACAGATTATAGACCTATATATATATATTATTATATATATATATATATATATATATATATATATATACATATATATATATATACAGAAGCACTACCAAAAACAATAAATTTAAAATATATATCTGAATTGTTAACATTGACATCGAACAAATGCTGGATAACGCCGGTCCAGCATCGCAGATGGTGGGCTAGCATTAGACCAGCATCAACACCTCCCGCTCGCTTGAACCAACATCGAACAGTTGTCTTTAACTGACACTTTGTTCACATGAAGTAGAAAAATTATTAATTTAATAATAAGCCTGCCTAAAAGCCCGGGTATATACCAAGTAATTCAAACAGATTAGATGTAAAATATTATACATGTATAAGAAACAATCCTCTCCCACATCCCCTAGCAGTTTCCAGTGGGTGCAGACATGCCCTTCCCGGGTAGTGATGATTCACTATTTGGTATATCATTGGGTACATCACGCGTACATCAGAGTAATTAGAAATGTGCATTAACCTTTTAACCGCCAAATTATTCAATTTGAATTTTCACTCACTTGAAGTTGTGTCTCGCTGACGCGATCCATAACTTCAAGTGAGTGAAAATTATTCAGATTTGACAAAATGGAGGTCAACTTTTTTCAAATCTTGCTGACTGATGCCACATTTTTTCTTTAACATATTTCCAATGTGGTACTTAATGTGCTAATAAAAAATGAAAACCCGAATATATGCGGCACTGGCGGTTAAAGGGTTAAATTCAATCTAGACACCAAGTGAGAACGTCACCAGTTTTAATGTTCTTTTTAACCTTTGTGCTGCTGAAATGTTTGTTTCTAGTTGTCATCCATTTGAAGCTGGAAACTATAAACTATTTACCTTACCTTAACCATCAAATTCATGTTTAGGGGATAGACACAGGGGATAGATGCAATTTGCTTTGTATACGTCAAAAATTTGTTTGCAAGCAACCTGAACGTAAAACAATGCGTAAGAGTGCAGGTGTGTAGATGGGAGTCCTCCCCCACTAGTCAACTAGTTGCTGGTTTTGTCGCAATGCGAGTGTCTATCCGCTGGATTTTTGAGACATAATATACCTTAAAATCATTTCAGTCCATTGATTCCTGATTCAACGCCTTAAACATTTCTTTGCACGAAAAATTTTAATCCTCGAACATGATACTATAATTTTTGTATAAACATGAGAAATAAACACTTTCCCCTTCTATTAAAAACTAACACATCTGAAATTGCACTGTCAATATACATATACTACAGATAAAATTCTATCCATGGGACAGATATTTTATTGCAGATTCAGATTATTATATTACTTGCACTACATTAAATTAGTCTACATTAGATTGGCTATGTTTACTTTTTATGTTTCCAGTTCCACTTAGGATTTCCTCCATGTACCGCGATGCTAGTATTTGTGACTTGTTCAGATTTGGCATTCAAAGTGTCACTCTCAGATTCTTCATTATCTGTGATTAGAAAATTTGCAAATTGTTTCTCCATCACATACTGTTGTTTTTTATGATCAATATTAGTAATGTTTTTAGTGTTAGGTTTTCGCTGCGAGACAGGAGATCTATGGTTATTGTGGGCCCCCTTGCCGCGTGTCGAAGTATTTTTTCTGGAGTAATGATCTCTGGTGTTCTGTCGGTGCACTGAGCCTTCCTCACTGCTGCCACTGGCAGTTCTATTGTAAGCCACCTGAGATGACTGTTCATGTCGAGGCCACGAAGAGCCTCCAGCAGACCGAGCTGCTGCCCTAGGAGACCCCGGCGCAGACCGTCGTGTTGTCCTGGGAGAGTCGGTATCAGGCCGTCCACCCCTGCCTCTATGTCTATGTACAGAGTGTGTATGCTCATCATTGGTTCTGAGTAGCCCTCTATCATGATCACTGTACTTTTGATAAGGCGCACTATGACGCCGCGCTGCTAGCGAGTCTTTACTGCCTCTCCCACGACTACCACCACTATTTCTCTTTTGTCTTGTCTGCTGTTTAGGACTACTGTTATTCAGTGTTCCCTTACAATGGGAACATTCTGATGGCTGACTACAGTTATGGGCACTGTCAGAGCTTGAATTCATCGACCCCATCCCGTCATCATCAGAATCAACAACAAATCTAACATGTGACATAGAGTTTGACTCTTCTTTAATAGCAGGCTGTCTGGAAGGTTCCCGCCTCTCAAAAATAGGCGATACTGTCCGTTCCGTACCCGTACCACCTGGTGAAAGACTCATGGGCGAAACATTTTGAACAGCTGAGCCTTTCTTTTTCCCCTTCTCTGGGAATTGCTGTGAGTGTTCCTGTTTAGGGGAAGGGGTAGGACTGCCCACAGAGATACCTGAAGATGACTGAGATTTGAGAATTGGCCATACATCCTGCTGTGCGTGGGGAGGTTTGTATACATCCTGATGTGCCAGGGGAGGTTTGTATTCTGTCACATTATCCGTTTTCTTACCAGTCACCACATTTGTCCACACAGAGGACGCTGCAATAGAAACAAACGAGGGTGATCACATGTGTAAGGTAAATGTGTAATATATCCCAGCCTAACCCTAGCCATTCCCCCCCCCCTTATTTTGTTTGTCTTCCAAAGAAAAAACTTTGAAGGCGAAATGAGCATTAACCTTTAAAGAGCTGAATTAATTTGCAAAAAAACATCGCAACCAAAGGGTTTTTTTCACCTTTAAATCATCATAAATATCTTAGTTAGCTCTTTCCTATTCATTTGAATACCTATGTTAGGGGTCTACGGCCATTAGAAGTATTTCTACTCTTACAGTGCAGGGATCAACTTTTGAGTAAAGTCGATTCCCGTGCTGTAAGGGTTAAATTTGATACGTTGGAATATGATTTGTTTCAATATGAACATCTTTGTAAGAAATAATCAGTCACTTGATGTTGTGGGTCTTGTTAGCGAGGCACAACCTCAAGTGGGTAATAAATTTAAATTCTATAAGCTCAACTTTCAAAAATGGTTGACCTTTTTGTTTAAAATTTACTTTAACATTACTTTTAAAAATCAATATAAAAATGTTGTACTGTTTTGTCATTTATTAACATCGCCTTTAAGGAGTAGGAATCTATATTCATTTTATTTCATTTTTTTAAATCTATTTCACCATACTGTATGCTGTGTATTTCAGAATTTTATGATTTATCTATGAACATACAATCGTCATTGTTTTTTATTTGTATGAAATTGAAGCTGGAATTAAATCTATTGGTTCCATATCTTACTCACCAGGATTTACAAATACTTGTAGCGGTGGGATTGCATTCTCTAGATGCCGGGAGCTCCATGCTGTTGCTAGCTGTGGTGAACTAATACTCTTTGGCAGGGAGCTTTTAGAGCTTCTCCGACCTCCAGTAGTTTCCGTCTTTGGAGTTAATGTCACATACTTAGGCACCATAACAGCACTATTATCCAAGCTGATTGCATGACTGAACTTGGAATTCCTCGGTTTTTTTATGATGTCCTGTACATACACAGAAAAGGTTCTTTCATACACAACCATATTATATATAATCATGTATCAATGCATAAATATACACATGTATGGAACAATTTATATGTGATTCCAAAACACACAAGAAATGCTGTAGTGAACCAATGGCCAAATTGTTAACCCTTGTCCTGCTGAATTGTTTCAATTGTATTTTTCGTCATTTGAAGCTGGAATTGCTAACTCAATTTCCAGCCTCAAATGATGGAAAATATATCTATTTTTATTATCTATTTATTTTTATTTTTTGAAAATATACATCTTCTAAATTGCGGTATTTAACTAACTGAGCATCTACCACAAACTATATTATCCATGTCACTGACATATTATTTGGCTTAAAATATGCTTAAAACCGTATATATACAGGTCTAGCAGGACAAGGGTTAATATAAGACTTGACTCCTAATCTGGGAGTGTAGTAAAATGCATAATATCACATGGTCTCACCTGATAACTTATTACACAATCGACACTGTGACGGCCAGATAAACTGTGTACCCAGCGGCTCATTATATATGGTGGCTGCAACACAAGCATATTACCATGAAAATGTAAACATCCACAATTGACACAGTTAATGATGAAATGAGTTATTATTGTCATGCTAGACTAGGGAATGAGAAGGTACATGTAGAGTAGTAGGTAATTTAGTAGCTCATGGAACATCTTGTCCCAACAAATGACCACTAAAACTGATGATGAACTGACAGCAGTTTTAATTTAGGCAAATTAAAAGGGACGAAAATCTAAACTTGCCTGGAGTGTATTAAGAATTGGCTAAATCCAAATACCAGGGGTACTCATTGTTCAAATTTAAATAAAAATAAAATATTTGTTGAGGTACCTGTTTTGCTTTTGTGACAGTCATGAGATTAGAAGTGACTATTAAACCGCTATAACAGTCATTTTTAATTTGTTTTATTAGTCTAACAAATCACTGTTGTTGGGAGTAAAATGAGTGTTTAAACATCAAGATCAGCAAATTTGGTCCCAAATTGAATGGATATGAGTATTTTCATGCACTTTAAGTTGTGGATCGTGGTAACCAGGCACAACTTAAAGTGGTTGAAAATTCAAGTTATTTAATCGGGGCTTTCAGATTTAACTGGGTGTCACTAATAGAACTTATTCAGAGTTGATCTCACTTTTCAAACATCTTTTTTATTTATGTTTTCTGACTCACTTGAGTAATCTTTAACACATCATATGGTGGTTCTTTGCTGATGAATGTGACATGTTTTATACAGGTGACCGGGTCAAACTGTGAGGAATTCTCATCATCGTCTATCTCCATGTACATTTTCCATTTGTGACTCTGGGTTCAAACAAAGTATTAACTTGATTTATAGCATGTCACATTCATCTTCCAACTGGAGGGTGCAAAAATATGAAACATGTGCATGTAATACAGAAGAGAGGATCAAAAAGTGAAGTTATGGTGTGAATGTCGCACTATTTGACAGATAAGAGCAATGCATAAGCAACAAATAAAGTTGTTTGACAAAATTTGCCTGAGGATGGAAAAATCAAATCAAACTTTTACGTTAGATTCTGACGTAAAGACAATCCCCGCCTGAAATAAATTAAATATTTATACTGGCCATAGACCCATATCATAGGTATTCAAATAAACCGAAGAGCTAACTAAGACATTTATGACGATTTCAAATTGGAAAAAAAAACTTTGATCACCATGGCTTAAACAAAAATAATTCACAAATAAGTTGTGAGGGTTAAGTTTGCAAAATTAAATACTTAGGTCCAAAGTGACAGTAAAGCATTGATATTTACCTCGCTCGTTCCTCCCTTGAACACATGATGGCCTATTAATAGTGTTAGTGACACAGTCCTTGCTGGAACTGACATCACCGGTGATGGTGATCTCTCAATCTCCTTAAAAAACACAAAAAATTATATTATAGGTCTATTTATTCTAGTGTACATATATCTATGAGAGTAATCAATGAATGATGTTAAAATGATATCTAATCTATGCTAACTTTATCACTAAAAAATCACTTGAATAACTAAATAATTAAAGATAATTATTTTTTTATCAGCTCGATTTCTCAAGTATACTCTATACCCAGTACACATGTACCACATTTCAGACCATTCTGATGGAACAATGAATGCTGAACTAGATTTCGACAGATGTATGTGACAGAAATTTACTGGAGTTAGTGCAGGACTAATCCTGAACATCAAAGATTTGAAGCCTCTGATGATGTGAAAAAACGTCAGCACCTGTCTATAATACGCTGTCCGCGTAAACCTCCACGACAGGACTTCTAAATATGAGGCATAACACTATGTACGTATTCTACAAGTCGATCGGGCCATGGCACGGGGCAAAACACAGGACATTGACAAAATTGTGGTTTATTATTACGCAATCATCGCAGAAAGTAGGCCACCACTTACAGAATTGACCAGGTATATACCACAACTTGCTCAATACAGGACCAACATCCGTAACATTTACACTGTTATTCGAAGCAAACATGAGAAGTTCAGCCAAAATCAGTGTGATGTTAGCCATTGTCTTCAACGATAAACACCAAACCAACATATTATTGAATGTTGGGCCAGTGTCAACAAAGGTGGTCCAACATAGAAACAGAATTGGCTTAGTGTTTACTGGGCAGTGGGTCATTACCCGCGTCGCATGGCTGCCAAAATGTTGTTAGTGAAATACATTTTTCTGGTTGGACAAAATAAATGACGATATTAGATTAAAAACATATCATTATGTTTCCTGAGTTTGTCTAGTCAACATGGCATGTACTGTGAACCTCAGTCGAACGATTTCAGAGCAATGATCGAGTATCTGTTGACAAAGCATGGGTCTGAAGTTCACTACTGCTGAGCGTTTAAAAAGTGAACTCAACTCTACATCTATGTATAATGCGAGGTGCATTTTTGAGACATGGCTAGGCAAGAAAAAACATTGCATTATACACGGGGATATATGATAGTTACCTTTGCAAGAGGAGGGAAATTGAGCAGTCTGTAGTTATGGAGATTCAGCAGGCGAATTTCATTCTGAAAAACAAATAACTTAAGCATATAGCAGTTCAATATAGCAGAATATTGTTTATTCTGATAGACTGAGGCTTGTTGCATATTACAATTATTTGCAAACTATTTAATTTTTTTAAATTTGCATTAAATTAACTAATATCCTTTGAAACGATCTGTGAACTGCTGGCAAACGTTTGTGACATGACATCTCACATCCATAAAACCAGATCATAATTTTCAAATTATAGTTTGTAAATAACTCACGAGGATGATGATAGAATATTAGATACATCCAAATATAAAGTCAATCTTATATACTGAACCATTAACCCCTTAACGGACAAATTATTCAATTGGAATTTTCACCCACTTGAAGTTGTGTCTCGCTGACGCTGTCCACAACTTAAAGTGAGGGAAAAATTTTCAGATTTGACAAAATGGAGGTCAAATGGGTGAAAATTCAAATTGAATAATTTGGCGGTTCAAGGGTTAAAGGAAAAATGAGGAATCACCATTTAAATTTGTTAATCTCATGCCAGGAGTATTGAAAATATTATGCCGAGACTGAGGTGCCATCACAAAAGTTTACCAATCCAAAAAAAATTTAGGCATTACGCATTGTTGGCAAATATGTGGGAGAAAAAAACAATTTTCTCCATTATTCAAATTCCAGGGTTTATGTTTGTTTCCGATCTCATTGTCTCGAGCAACAGCATTTATGCATGATTATACAAAGACTTGCTCTATTTACTGCCTGTAATGTATCGGCCTACATGTGTGTACTTCTCATGGTAGGTAAGATGCTAAATATTAGACATTGTGTATTGTGTCTCGCCCAAATTTTAATAATATTTAAAATGCCTGCTGACAGAAAGCCGGCAGTGGACCACTATCACCAAGGCAGTGCCACATATAAGCTTGACAAACCGGAAAATGGCAAAGAATGATTTAAATCATTGCCAGTGACTTAATCAAAATATTACTGTTTATGTAGCAGTATGAGATTTCAAATAAAATTGTATTTGAGATAACCGAGTCTTTCCTGATTGAACTAGTTTCAATTCAATCAGGAAATGACAATGCAGCATTTCAGATAACCGGCACATACATATTTGAGGGTTGAGTGTTTGTCCATGGACCAAATCCATGCCATACATATTTTCAGGATTTTCAAAACTTTTGATATGGCCCTTAAAAGTCAGAAGATTTAGACAATACCTCAAAGTCTACTCTATGACCAAGGGAGGTAATTCCCATGTTCCACAGATCATCATGTGTCAGCTGTAAAAGTCTCTGACCGGTGATATTATTTTCCTTAAACCAGTCTGCATATTTGGCTAAATCTTTCATCTGACGCCCTGAAAAATTTTCATGTAAATTTAGAATGTGTTTTCAATATGCTGTAAGAATAGATAAGTTCAGCTCTATAGGATTGGAGATTATTTAATGAATCAATGTGTATTACATGTATGTATAACCCATAAGTCACAATGCTAAATTATTAACCCTTTCACTGCTGAATTATAACGTCATAAAATGCCTGAGCGCTGAATTAATTAATTTTTAAATTCAAAACAGTAATTACTGATGCGATATCCGCGGTCTGCCAGGTGGTCGCCTTTCGGCGCCACCCGCAGTGAAAGGGTTAATAGACAAAATCAAAAAAATTCAAACAGAATTTAAAATGTTTTATGTTCCTATAGATCTTATACTTTAGAAGGACTATGTTGTTCAGTGCACAAAATTATAAGTGATTCTAATAGAAAAAATATATATGATGTTTACCATCTGCACCAAGTTGCATCACCCATTGGCACTGTAAATAACAATAAAACATTACGATAACCCTTAGAGCACTGGGCTAAGAAATTTAAATTTTCAGCCACTTGAAATTGTGTCTCGCTACCGCGATCCACAACTTCAAGTGACTAAAAATTAGTTTAATTTGCAAAAAACTAGGTTGAAATATATATGATTCTCACAGATTTGAGACATACCGTATATCCCCGTGTATAATGCGATGTTTTTTCTTAGCTATTCATGTCACAAAAAGGCACCTCGTATTATACATAAATGTAGAATCTAATAGAATTTTTTAGCTCTCTAGCGGTAAGTTCAGTGGTAAAGTTCTCTAGCGGTAGAACGTATCTTTAAACGTAGGCCAGTCAGAGTGTTTGGTAAGCAGGCCTATACACACGATACTGTGCCTTTCCAACTAGTAGCAAACAAGAGACGTTCACCCAATGCTGGTACATTGTTGGGCCACCGTCTGCGACGCTGACACAACATTGTACCAGCATTGGGTGAATGTGTCGTGTTTGCTGGGAGCCCCCGTCTCACATTCCCGCCGACGCGCGTGGCACCTTTGACAACCACGGGCAGATAAATGACGCCGTTAGTCTGCAACCAATTCACACTCCTGACCTGTTCATTTATATTAATAACGATTTAATGTAAGATCGCCTTTCACATGGGAGTGTTCTATTGTGTACGACAAATTTGAACATAATATTTTCCTATTGGAATGAGAGAATGCGTTGACGAAATATAACAAGATATCACTGATTATATCTCCTATCGCAAATTCTATACATGTAGGCCTCAGAATGTCCATATTGCTGGGATAACATTAACGCCTACCGCTGTTGCCGCGGCTGATACGGTATTGAGCAAATGGTGGTATCTGTTAGCTGTAGTTCATGGAGCGCTGCTGTGTTATTGCACCCTGACACCTTATACAACCATGCACACCTCTTGTGTCTAGACAATGCGGCTAGTCTGCAAATGTTTTACAATCACATTTCATCTTGAAATGTTCTTATTTGAGCACGACGATATTAAAATATGGTCTTTGTAATAGATAAATTAAAATAATATAAATTTGTTGGCGAAATATAAATACGGGTATTTTAAAATCTGTGTGTATGTAGCCTATGCAGGCCTCAGAATATCTGCCCATCGAGACAGTCCCGATGACATCCACTCTGCCGTGGAAAATACTTTACAAGTAAGCAGATACTGCCCTTTGGTTTTGCAGAGCTGTACTGTTGCCGCTGTTCCCGTCATTGAGCATCGTCCATGCAGGTGTCACGGCGCTATTTAGTAGGATAAGATAATATCCATGCCTCACATTTAGATGGCCCGGAACGCTACCGACCGGGACGCTGCCGACATCCAAAATTTGAGGTCGTATTATACAGAGGGGTAGACGTTTTTCAGGTCATCCGAGGCCTCAAATCTTTACTCGTATTATACATGGCGTCGCACTATACGCGGGGATATACGGTATTTAATTTTTAAAACCTGGTTAAACAAGACAATTAAAACATGAGAAAACAATACTATAGTTGAACATCAGCGTGCTAAGGGTTAAACAATTGTTTGGTAGCCAGTTTTGATTTGACTGATTTAAAAGTCAAAACAAGTGTCACAAGAAGTTTTATTTGATGGATAAATCCTGATTCTCTTACTCTTAAAGCACTAAATTAAATAATTAAAATGTTCACGCAACACTTGTGAGCAGTTGTGTCTCACTAACGGGATCCACAACTTCAAGTGGGTTAAAACTACCCATATTTGTTTAATTCGAGACTAAACCTTTGCAAATCTTTGATGTTTAAACACTCATTTCTAATAACAGGGCTTTGATCAGCTAATGAAACAAATATAAAATGACCATAGTCTTGATTAGCGGTGTAAGGGTTAATGTCAGAATCATATACCCAATATATCGTCCCCCTTAGATATGAAAGGGTGTATCTGCCACTTTGCAAAGTGGCAGATACACCCTTTCATATCTAAGGGGACGATATATGTTTTCAGTGGTAAACAGATCTGAACTCACCACATCGTCTTCTGTCCATGAGCAAACATCATGTGAATCCAGCCGCTGTGACATAAAAACAACAACTGAGTGGTAAATAATAATAACGATTAACAAACAATTATCACAGGATCTAACATACCCACATGCAAAGCAAATAAAATTACAATTAATGAAATGAAGATATACCAGACAGATAGTAACCCCATCAGTACATGTACTCACCACACCCTAGTCTCATATATTCACCGTGTGGCATGTTTAGAAGAAAATTCATGGAACAAAAATGGCATGATTTTAGATTTTTAATTTTTATTTAATGTACTACAATTACACAATCTGGTCATTTTCATTCACCTTGAGGTGTGAATTGCAATTCCCATCTCAAAGTGAATGAAAATGAGAGTAAATACAGGGTTTTAGGTGGATTAACTGAGGTCCTATATTATCCCCCGCCATAAATTAGGTTTTCTACGGTCACAAATAGTTAAAAAATATTTGTAGTGGCCATTTTAAATTTCAGTAAAATCACCTGTACATTATTTCTGAATTCAATTTTTTAGTTTTTGTGCCCACAAATGAAATGAATCGGGCTTTAGGCCACCTTTGTGCACATATAGGCTAAACTGGGCCAGGAGAACCTCCTGAGGATGGCGAGATGATTGAGATGACACTGTCCTCCAGACACAGGATTCGAAATTCGAGCCCTGGCGGTCTGAGGCCGAGCACGCTACCTCTCGGTCACGGAGGCTCCCCACAATACTAACTTTCACACGTGGATGGGGAAGAAACAATTTTGTTTCTTTCAAACCGCCGAGACCGGGAACCGAACCCCGGACTCTGGCGTGAAAGGCAGCGGTGCTAACCACTACTCTAGGGCCCCCGCCCTTGTGCCCACAAAAAATTATGAAGTTCATGCATGGTGGCCATTTTGAATTTCCGTAAAACCTTGAAAAATCACATAGGCCTACAGAATCCTGGCACGACTAAAATCCCCCTTCCCCTACGGGCGGGGGATAAAAAAGTAATACATGAGTGAATTATAAACGTGTGTGATGAATGTACCTTGGCTAAGAGTTGATTATCTAAGGTTTTCTCTCTTTCTTCAAGCTGGAATTCTCTTTCTTGAAGAAGCTGTTCTTTGACAGTTAAATCCCTCTCTAAGCATTTTAATCTCGCCAGAGTATCTTCAATCTCTTTTCTACAAGGAAAAAACATTATTATCACTTATTATTTCATTTTAACTGCTCCATTTACAATACAGATCTAAACTTTTTCATTATTTCAAAATGCTTATGTATTGTTTCCACAAGCAATGAGCATGAATTACAAATTAGGTAGGTCTTGTGAGCACTGGAAAGTTTTCATTGACAAATTATTGACACTTCAATTCTAAAGAAAATTCCAGATGAACAAGAAAAACAGAATATCAAACACACCTCCATTCCTCTTTGTTACCAAGAAATGAGTTTGTCAACTCTGGTAAAAGTTCTGAAACAATGATATTCTTTAGTAAACATGGACACAATTCAGTGTGGTAGTTTTGCAATGACATATTATTCTCATGAAAAAAATTTGTACGTAACTAACCATCTTCCATCATGGAGTTTAAATCAGATAAGATATCATAGAAGGCAGGACGTTCTTGACCATCTGTATGCCAACAACTTGTCATCAAATCCGCAAAGCTTTTCGGGCAGGTATTTGGGATTGTCAGTCTCTAAAACAGTGATGAGCCATGTTGTAAATAAAATGTATATAAACTTGTTTTACCAATTGAATCAAAGAACTAGAAGCGTGCGGTTCTGAGGTTTACTACTGTTCACCTTACCCTTTCAGCACTCTCCACTTAATCTTACTCACTCTGAAATGTCGATAGCTTCATTGAAAATGATTTTCCATTTCAAAATACTCAAATCAAGTAATAAATAAAATCTCACAATGTGTTTACAGTGATGAATCATCTTTTATTAAATTTATTTTTTATTAACATTTATAAGCCATGTGGCGCATAAATGTAACATGGGTCCACATTAATTAGTTATACTCTATGTTTACAATAAAAGTCATCCCATAGAAACTGGTAAAAAAAATCGCAGTAAAGACCTTCTGAGTTGTCAATTAATATATTACATTTGGGTATTCTGTAAATTTCATACACCTTGAGGCATCTGTGGAAGAAATTCTCACCTCAAGGTGGATGAAAATAGCAAGAAATATCTGGGTATTAAGAAGGATAATCATAAAGTATTAATCTCAGTAGACCTATACAGTTGAAATGACATGCTGTCCTATATTTATCTCTGATGCATGAGTGTAATAGAAGTAAATCCGCCAATAATAATCTCTGCCAATTTTTTGAATTCCCCAGACAGTATTGGCTGTGTTTTTAAAATTTATAATAATTGCAGCCATCTCCCTTAATATTATTGTATCGATTTGTTCGATAATCAAGTGTTTAAGGAATGCTACTCTCAGTGCGAGATATTTCATAGCTCTAATTGCACGCGACATCACAGCATAGAGTACATGTTTAAACTAAAGGCAGATGTTTTAAACAATTTAAACAATAAATGTTAAATCTGAACCACACAAAAAAAATGCATAATATCCAGTCAACATTATGATTATAGGCTTATCTATAAGAACACACACCTCCCCTTTTTCCACAACTAGCCATGCGACTTGAAATCCCTCAATGCCTTTGAATGGGATTTCATTTGTCAACAATTCCCAGAGAACCTGTAAAAATCCAATATATTTATCAGAGAGCAGTCTTATAAGCAGGTATATAGAGGAAATAAAATCAGTATTTAGCTAGAAATTAAAAAACAATTCAGAAAAAAAAGCTAACACACAAAGAATTAAGATGAAATAATAACTTTTTCAGCATAGAAAGTGCTAGTCATTTTTTATTGTACTCACCACTCCGTACGACCAGACATCACAAGACTGGGAGACTGGTAAGCTCTGTATAACCTGTAACAGTAACACTAGTTAACCCTTTGAGTGCGGGAGACGCTTTTAAGCGCATTCATACTGTTTTTCCACAACTAAAATTTGACAGAAATTGAACAAATATGCATGTATAAATCTTGAGTAAAGCCCCAATTGTGAAATTTAGCAGGTTCAATTTTTAAGTGAGAAGGTATTTTCCTTTCATTTGAAGTTGGCAATTGCGTGAGCAATGCCAACTTCAAATGAAAGGAAAATGTTAAGTAGTAATAAAGCACTTAAAGAGTTAACCCTCACAACACTGAAATATTTTAGTATAAACCATGGAGACAAAAGGGGTTTTTTTTAATTTGAAATCATCATAAGTATTAGTGAGCTTTTTCTCCTTCATTTGAATACCTATGTCTCACAGCCATTGCAAATATTTTAATTCTTTCAGTGCGGGGACTGTCTTTATACGTCAGAATCTGAGGTATGAAGACAGTCCCAGTGCTGGAAATGTTAACCCCTTAACCGCCAAATTATTAAATTTGTATTTTCACCCACTTGAAGTTGTGTCTCGCTGACGCGATCCACAACTTCAAGTGAGTGAAAATTATTCAGATTTGACAAAATGAAGGTCAACTATTTTCAAATCTTGCTAATTTAATGACACTTTTTATCTTTGACATTTTTTAAATGTGGTACATAATGTGGTAATAGAAAGACCGAAAAACCAAATATATTCAGGACGGGCGGACTCAGGGTTAAACCATGAAATGCTAATCACATCTATAGCCATTTTTAGCATTTTAACTTCACCCTCGATATGACTAATACAATTTTCATCCAGAAAAAGATCACACTTGTGTGTCATTTTGAAATGATTCAAAGCTAGAATTGATTTGAGTTTAAAGCTCATCTTTTAAAATAAAAGTAATATAATACAGTGATCTATAGCTGTGATCAACATTTATTATGACGAAAATTGTCATAAGACAACTTCAAAGAAATATGCATAGGCCTACCTCAGGGGCCATCCATGGGAAAGTGCCTGCAAGTGACATTTTTGTGGTATTTTCACTAAAACGTGAGGCACCAAAGTCACACAACTGTAACATAATCAAGAACCTATGTTAAGGTACATCATTAACAAATTACTTTCGGGGGAAGACACATTCTGGAACAATGTTATTATTTGCTGAAGGGGTGCCAGTTATTAGGTGGTCATTCCGTATTCCAAAAATAATCTGCGTTTCGTGCATGAACCCTTGTCATACTGAATTGTTTGTTTCTACTTTTCATTCATTTAAAGAAGAAAAAACTGACACAACTTCCAGCTTCAAATGACAAAAAACATTATTATTCACAAAAAAGTAAACATCAGCAAAATTGAATCATTTATTGAACTGAGCATCAATCAGAAACAATCATTCTCAATGACATTTCATTTGGTTGACAACATATTATGTTTACCCTTAAAGCGCTGAATTATTTAATGAAAACCTTAGAGACCAAAAGGTTTTTTTAATTTAAAATCATCATAACTGTCTTAGTTGGCTCTTTCCGAGTCATTTGAATACCTATGTGATGGGCATACATCCATTAGAAATATTATTACTCTTACAGTGCGGGGATCGACTTTAGTCGTCAGAATCTGCCGTCTACAGACGTCAGATTCTGATGACTAAAGTCTATCTCTGCGCTGTAAGGTGTAAAACCGTATATATTATAGGCTTCAGCAATACAAGGGTTAAACCTCATGCTGCTGGGGCCATATATATCTGTTTCCAGCCGAGTCTCAAACAAAATAAAATGCCACTAAAAATTGAATATTTTTTGGAAAATGCTAAGCTAAATAAATATTATATTTTTCGAAAATCTATTTTCAATAAATAACTAGGGCCAAAGGTCTCATGTAGCTGGGGCAAAGGAAAATACTACAAACTGTTCACTTATAAGGGTGCGTCATTCAGAATGGCATACTCGCTCATAACGGCATGCCCTTATATGCGTATCAAATCTGTGATTTTGATAAAATTGTGATGTTTTACTGTTGATCGCAACACACGCCATGCAACGGCGACAACAGTAAATGAACGAGGAATGTTGTGTGCTTATTTTATCTATATCAAGACTGATAACAATGGATAATTAAATGATGCTCATCCTCTTGTCACAGCTTCACCTTGACTGATGTTGGAAATGTCCCAATTTTAAGTTTGTCATGTCGGACCGGCAACAACCTAAATTTGGCTATTTATCATAGAGCTGAATTAAATCTCCAATTCTAGTGTAGGCCTACTGCATCTGATGTTGTCAACACCAGCACGGGTCGACTGTTACACAGTATGTGTTTTAGGCCTAACTTCATTGCCTAGGTAGAGGCTAGGTAGACCCACATCACATCAAAATATTAGATTTGTCCACTATGCATATCATTTTTAAATGAATGGCTAGACTACAATGAGCAGAAAATTATACCCCACAGTTATCAAGTAGCATGGCAAGGGGTGGCATGATTGAACATCATTTTTTGAAGATATTGGATACTTTACTATGAGATTATAATATTCATACATATCACTATATTAACCATAAACAGAATTTAGATATAGGCCTATGGGGAGGGGACACTGGGGCACCTTCAGACGGATAAATTCAATCCCCCAAACTTATATTTAATTTTTGAAATAAAAGATTTTTACGACACATATAGATACACCTTGAGAGGCCACCTGGGGTACCTTGAGACACAATATTAGTTACCTGAAGACAACGTGGATCTAGCTAAAATCAAGATTTGAATACTACATATACCTGTAGCTGAAGCCTGCAGTTGGCTAATGCTAGATGTTGCAGTAACAAAATGTGCCTGAAAAAGGTGGGGGCACTTTGAAACACTTTCGGGGCACCTTCACTGAGATAGACTCGGGGCACCTTGAGACAGTTTTGGGGCACATTGAGACACCCTGACTGACCTCATATCTGATACTATTCATAGTTTTTGTGTGGGGTGTATTTAAAGCAAAACCATTATACATAAGTGATAAAGTGATAGCACAGGTGTACGATACCACCAAAATCATGGGGAAATCAAGTATTACGTGATCTATAGACACAGATATTGATCATCCTAAATAAGTAATTTTCATGTAAAAAATGGACCTAAGCTTAAACATGTTAAACAGGGTGGAAAGTGGAAATTGGTTAGTTTTGGTACCATTTACCAGCTGGCGAACAAATCGTATATAATTTCAGTCAAACAGGCCTGTCTCAATGTGCCCCAGTCTCCCCTTTACTTTACTGTGAGATTATACCATTCATAGATATATATAGTAAGCCTATATTAACAATAAACATAATTAGGCTATATGTTACTAAAAGATATTAAGCAGTCTGCATTGTACTTGAATTTCAAGCCTTAGTTGCAACTTTCATGGTAACACTGCTTTGATAGAAAACACAGTGACATAATTCAGCCTTTCAGGAGTCAGGGACGAACCATTAGATATATGGGGGGGCTAGAGTTTTTGTTGGTTGCAAACTGTTTTTACCTCCGCAAGAAAACAATCTTTTTTTTTGTGATGAACGTCCAACAATTTTTTTTAAAATTTTCGTTGAAGAACTGAAATATATATTTTTGTCATATGCCTTTCCTATGATGTACTTTACCATTTGGTGTTTTTTCTGGTCAACATATTTTTCATCAATTTCGACAACACACTTTTTTTTTACCACATTTTTAACAAACTTTTTTTTTTTTTTTTAGGCCCCCCCTCCAGATATCAAATGGTGCGTCTCTCAGATGGCTTAGTATGTCAACCAGACTCTTTCCCCCTTCCAGCTTGATAGGCCGGTCTACTCCATGGAATGTGATGCAGGGGTAACCATGCCGCGCTGAATTGAGTCTGCCAGTTAGTAGCCTACCCGGACAGACCTTGAGACTTTGTGCATTAGTAACATTAGTAGGTCAACACCATCCCTCACAGTGGTGGGTGAGCCACGTTGTAGCCCTGGAAGAGCTCACACCAACAGTGACAACCCAAGGTCTGTTGTATTGGGGTTTACAACTTATTTACAATGTATTAAGTAGGCCTACAGCAGGAAAATTGGGAAACAATGTGTGGATATGTCTATGTGGTGACAATCAGACTCAAAGATCATGCTGATCAGCTGTGGTGTGTAGTGTGTATACCCCAGTCTACGATGCTGGACCAGCGGAAAACCAACATTGATTCACTGTCTTGTGTACGCTGGGTAGACTATAGGCTAATGTGTGTCGAGACCAGATGAACAACACAACATTGATTACAGGTGCTAAGCAGACCCAATGCGATTTAATGTTGGCCTAGCGTCTGCGACATCGGACCAATAGTGTATCGGCATTGGGTCAACGTATTGTGGTTGCTGAGTTGACCTGAAACCTTGCGGGATAACGATATTAATGGTAACTGAATACCACCCCTTCCTCAGTTCATCTGCAGTGGGATGATGTGTTGTAGGCCCCTGTGTACAGATAATTCTGACCTCAGAGGTTAAGTCAGCTATTGAGGTCAAACATGAAATGATGTCATAGCTGGCCAATCACTGATCAGGATACAAACCATTCTCCCCAGAATAATGCTTGTTACCGGGCCCTGTAATTTGCATAAGTTGCGCTCAATCAGAACATAGCTGATTAATTATGCTGGACAAGGGCCATTGTTGATCAGCCAATAACATTTCTGTTTGGACAGACTTGAGTACAGTAGATCCTGTCATCAACGACCCTGCCATCAACGACCTTTTGTCTCCAACGACTTTTTTTTCTTGCACGGAACATTTTTCTATAGTTAACGACATGTGATCAACGACTTTCTGTCTAAGGCGACTTGCGACCTTAAATATCTGGCAGAAAGTCATTATATTACTTGTGTCGAACGACCTCAACTTTTTTCATCATACGACTTTTGGAAACATTCATGAGCAAACCACTGCATGTCAGATTTGACTGTGGATATCTTGGTTAAGAGAGAGGTATAACGCTGGAAGATCAGGCTGTTGTCGCAAGAGGTCTATCTACCTCAGACGGTCGATGTTACTGCACAGCAATATCACCTCACGCCAGTAGGAAATCATCCAACCCTTTTCTGTCCAATGATCAACTAAAGATATGCCCTATGAATCAATTTAATGCTCGCATTAGTCGAAAAGTATATAAAATTGTTTATTTTGCATAGCGCTAATTAATTGTTTTAAAACACAATCTTATTGTTCAGGGAATGCAATAAGAAGATACACCATGATTAATTATACAAATAATATTGTCTATAGCACACTAAATTTCAAGTGCTATTCAGTTGTGTGTTGGCTGCTGGACTGAGTGGCGCCGTCATAATTACGCTATACAGCTGTCAGTCAACAGTACAACCCTCTCCAGACATGAGACGCGCCGTCACTGACCAGCAAACACAAGACGTTGACCCATCGTTGTTTCAACGTTAGCCCACTGTCTTCGAAGTCGGCCCGCATTAAAACAACATTGGGTCAATGGCTCGTTTTTACTGGTTTCGAGAAGTTGATGCAGGGTTGGCCAACATTAGAACAACATTCGTCGGGACATAACTAATCCCCCAGTCACTTTAATACAATACACTGCCTTCATGAACCGTCCACGCGCGTTTATTCACACCTAGCGAGCGTCCTATATGACCAAGGTCCGGCCACATATAGTAAGTAAGTAACTAAATATTTGCTTTACTTCACTTTTCGGCCAGTATGGCCATTTAAGTGAAAATTCCAGGTATTACAATATCCCATATTGTATAGTTAAAGTAGTAAAGGAAAGACAAAGCTAATAAAAGCATGTAAAATATTCAGTTTAAACTGTTTGATATGTAACGAGTCTGATGACATGTTGAAGCGCCTGCACTACAACACAGTTTAATGGGTATAAAAATATCAGTATAAATAATGTAAAATATGAAGTGATTATAAAATAAACGACTTTTCAAGTCACTAAATCTCCATGAAATTGGAGTGATTGTGTAAAAACTACAAGTCTAAGTCAAAACAGTGTCATTGTCAAAACAAATATATAATATATACTATAATACTAGAAACTATAATCAAAAAAATTAAACCCATTTAGACATAAATATGAATGACATAAACAATGAACAGAGAAACCATTAAGTAAGTAAGTAAATGTCTTCTTTACTTCACTTTTCGGCCAGTATGGCCAGAAAAATCATTTAACCACAAAAAATTCTCAAAAATTAAAAACTTACAGTGCCCCCACAGTTGGTAATAAGGTCTGTGATATTGAAGAACATCACAGAGCGATCACGAACCGTGAGGACACCGTAAGTCACCACAGGCTAATTGTACGGCAATGGCTTCTCTATGACATGCTGCATTATCCGCCAGGATGCCACAGAGAAACCAATAAAACAAGACTACATAAGTCCAGGAGCTCCCGCTCCGAATTAGAATTTGATTTAAGCAATTTTGTATAGGGTTATTAATGTAGTCCTAGTCTAGGTCAAAAATCAAGACGCAAGACAACTAGGTCTAAGAAGCCCAGTCTAAGAGTAAGATGAGAACTAGACAGTCTGTCAGAGATTGCAAACCTCCATTGAAATTAATGATCCTAATCAGTATCCCAGTAATGGTCTACCTATCTGGCATGGTTTACCCGATATCAGGCCAATCGAGTTAACTAATAGCTGATTTACAGTCATTTTGAATTCGATATAAATTAGTTAAAAACTTAGGGTGCATCCTCCCCCGAAACCTCAAATTTTGTTTTATAGTAATGGACTAACATCTAACACAGTTTGCAAAATATTGGGCATGTGAAAGTAAATAATGGCCGATAGAGGGCCATTTTGAATTTGATCAAGTCAAAATTTTCCAAGATGCATCCATCCTCTCCTGAAATCTCACATTTCATTCTATAGTAATGGTCTAGCCATCTAGCACGGTTTACCAAATATCAGCCATGTGAAAATGAATAGTGGCCGAAAAGGCGGCCATTTTAAATTCGATCAAGTCAATTTTTCTCAAGATGCATCCTCATCTGAAATCTCACATTTCGTTTTACAGTAATGGTCTAGCCATCTAGCACGGTTGACCAAAAAACGGCCATGTGAAAGTGAATAATGGCCGATAAGCGGCCATTTTGAATTTTATCGAGTCTAATTTTTTCAAGATGCATCCTCTCCTGAAATCACACATTTTGTTTTATAGTAATGGTCTAGCCATCTAGCACGGTTTACCAAATAACGGCCATGTGAAAGTGAATAATGGCCGATAAGCGGCCATTTTGAATTTTATCGAGTCAAATTTTTTCAAGATGCATCCTCTCCTGAAATCACACATTTTGTTTTATAGTAATGGTCTAGCCATCTAGCACAGTTTACCAAATAACGGCCATGTGAAAGTGAATAATGGCCGATAAGCGGCCATTTTGAATTTTATCGAGTCGAATTTTTTCAAGATGCATCCTCTCCTGAAATCACACATTTTGTTTTATAGTAATGGTCTAGCCATCTAGCACGGTTTACCAAATAACGGCCATGTGAAAGTGAATAATGGCCGATTGGCGGCCATTTTGAACTTTGACAAAATGAATTTTTTCAAAATACATCCTCTCCTGAAGCCTTACAATTTGTTTTATAGTAATGGTGTAGATATCTTGAGCGGTTTTCATGATATTCCACAATATCAGGCCTGTCGAGGTGAATAATGGCTGATAGGCGGCCATTTTGAATTTTATCAACTTCAAATTTTTCAGGATGCATCCTCTCCTGAAACCTTACAATTTATTTGATATTAATGGTGTAGCTATCATGAGCGGTTTTCATGATATTCCGCAATATCAGGCCTGTCGAGATGAATAATGGCCGATAGGCGGCCATTTTTAATTTTATGGACTTGAAATTTTTCAAGATGCATCCTCTCCTGAAACCTCACAATTTGTTTTATAGTAATGGTGTAGCTATCTTGAGCGGTTTTCATGATATTCCGCAAAATCTTTCAGTCAGATTTACCGATGTTATAAATTAGGTCAAAGTGCTGGGTCAACTTCAAGGTCAAGGTCCAAAAACCTGAAAAGGCACAACTAGGAACCTTAGAGAACATGTATGTGCAATATGACTGTCATCGGCCCAGTACTTTTCGAGATCTGCTCCGGAAACGAAGTGCGCGTCAAAACGTCTAAATAGGTCATAGTTCTGAACCAGAAGTAGGTCAAAGTTCAAATACCCCAAAAGGCACAACTAGACCCCCTAGGGGTGTTGTGTGTAAAATTTGAAGACAATCGGACAAGTACTTTCAGAGATATGCTCCGGAAACGAATTGTTTACGGACGGCCCAACGGCCCAACGGCCCAACGCCGTCACATCATCATTTTCTCCTCTGCAACCTTGCGAATTGAATTCAGATTAAAAATATTTTAACCCGTCCATTAGCCACCTGGAAGTAACCCACATACCAAAAATTGTTATCCTAGCTTATTTTCTCACAAAGTTATAGGCAAAAGAAGAGGCCAAAAAAAAACGGAGGTAGAATCCATAGCTCCCTTCGCTCACCTACGGTGACGGCGGGAGCTAAAAATTAGGGTGCATCCTCCCCCGAAACCTCAAATTTTGTTTTATAGTAATGGACTAGCATCTAACACAGTTTGCAAAATATTGGGCATGTGAAAGTAAATAATGGCTGATAGGGGGCCATTTTGAATTTGATCGAGTCAGAATTTTTCAAGATGCATCCTCAGCTGAAATCTCACATTTCATTCTATAGTGATCGTCCAGCTATGTAGCACGGTTTACCAAATAACGGCTATGTGGAAGTGAATAATGGCAGATAGGCGGCCATTTTGAATTTGATCGAGTCAATTTTTTTCAAGATACATCCTCTCCTGTAATCTCACATTTTGTTTTATAGTGATGGTCCAGCTATCTAACACGGTTTACCAAATATCAGCAATGTGAAAGTAAATAGTGGCCGATAGGCGGCCATTTTGAATTCGATTGAGTCGAAAATCTATCTAGCATGGTTTACCTGATATCATTTTGTTTTATATTAATGGTGTAGCTATCTTGAGAGGTTTTCATGATATTCAGCAATATCAGGCCTGTCGAGGTGAATAATAGCCGATAGCCGGCCATTTTTAATTTTATCGACTTGAAATTTTTCAAGATGCATCCTCTCCTGAAACCTCACAATTTGTTTTATAGTAATGGTGTAGCTATCTTGAGCGGTTTTCATGATATTCCGCAAAATCTTTCAGTCGAATTTACCGATGTTATAAATTAGGTCAAAGTGCTGGGTCAACTTCAAGGTCGAGGTCCAAAAACCTGAAAAGGCACAACTAGGGACCTATGAGAACATGTATGTGCAATATGACTGGCACAACTAGACCCCCTAGGGGTGTTGTGTGTAAAATTTGAAGACAATCGGACAAGTACTTTCAGAGATATGCTCCGGAAAGGAATTGTTTACGGACGGCCCAACGGCCCAACGCCGTAACATCATCATTTTCTCCTCTGCGACCTTGCGTATTGAATTCAGATTAAAAATATTTTAACCTGTCCATTATCCACCTGGAAGTAACCCACATACCAAAAATTGTTATCCTAGCTTATTTTCTCACAAAATTATAAGCAAAAGAAGAGGCAAAAAAAAAATGGAGGCGGAATCCATAGCTCCCTCCGTCTCACCTACGGTGACGGCGGGAGCTACGGGAGCTAAAAATGGCATTTGCATAGAGAAATTGGTGAAAATCATGCGATCCAAGTACATCATTTTTAATTTGACTTCGGATATAGTGGAAACAGGCAGCAAGTATTCTTACACTGGCAGTCTAACATACTGTGTAGGCCTACACAGTGAAATGCATAGCTCCCATTGAAGCCACCACTCGTACAGGGACTGTGTAGTCTACAGTGGGTGCGTGAGAAAGCTGTATACAGTTTAGGCTACTGACGTACTGCCAACAACTTATTCTATCACTCAGTGATGCACAATATAAACTGTTGATGTTCAAGATGTCAAAACGAACACCACGGAGGCTTGATGTTGCAGCACAAAAGTGCCACTCACATCTCTTGATTGTGAACGGGGGATCAGCCAGCTGAGCTTAACAATAACATGCCTAACCAAAACAGATCACAGAAGCCCCCTTAAAACCACTACCACTAGGCCTACTGACTAGGGTGGCCAGGCCAAAAAAAATGGTTTAAAAGTGTTCCATCATATGTCACAATTTAAAAAATTGTTTGACTTTTTTTAAATCAAATAAAAATTAAAGAAGATTTGGCTATTAAATGTCAAATACAACTGAGAAGCTCCTTTAAGACTGTGAATCAATCAATATGACTGTGAGCATTGAGATTTTAGGGGCCACACCTGTCAGGATTCTATTTTAAAAAGGCTTCCAATGTGTGGGTCAGAAAAAAGGACAGCAGGCTGCAGTGTGAATAGCTAACTGAATACATCACTCGGCCATTCGACAAGGAATAATGACTTTATAATAATCGACTGAATAATGACTAAAAACAAGATATGTGGACATATATTGACTCGCCCGCTCTTTTTTATACTCGCAATGGCGAGCGGGCGAGTGCCAATAATGTACACTGGGCTGTATCTCCACAAAGAAAAAAGAGGAACATAACAGCAGCAGCCAAAGCATCACGTGCACCAGTGTTTGTCAATCACGGCATCGAATTGTTTTTTACTGTTTTGTTTCTGAAATTCTGTGACACATCATTTTAAATTAATTTTTCATTACAATTAAATGAAAGTGTTCTCACACAAAGTTCATGATTTACATAGGGCCTTACATCTCCCTAAATAATGGTGCGAACTGACTATGGGGCGAAAAAGTCTGTGTAGGCCTACCAAAGCTTAGGCAAAGTGGTAAACAGAAAGCCCTAGTCTATACTCTAGGACACAATTAAGTGGAGCGCATGTTTTATGTTGATTTCCCTGTCAATTATGAACCGATTTGAAATTCTGTACAGGACATTTCCAAGTCATGTCCTGATATCGGTAAAAATTTCACGAAATTATATTGAATATTTTAAAAGTTAGACCATCTGACATGTAGTGAATTGAAAACCCATTACACTAATTCTAGAATTTTATGGTCTAACTTTTAAAATATTCAATTTCACGAAATTTTCACAAATGTAAATCATGTTAGGACATGACTTAGAAATAGCTTGTGCATAATTTCAAGGAAATCGGTTCGGAATTGATTAAGAAATCGACGGAAAACATGTGCTACAGGTAATTGAATTCTAGAGTTTAGTGAATTTAAAGTGAGACTATGCCCTATACCCAAAGACACAAAATGCTCAGCCAGAAGCACATGATTTTCTGCGATTTCTCCGTCAATTCTAATCCGATTTCCTTGAAATTTTGCAAAGGCCATTTTGTAATCAAATCCGAACAGCCCTGAAAATTTCGTGAAATAATATAGCATATTTAAAAGTTAGACCATTTGACAAGTAGCAAAATTTAAATCACAATGTCCCTGTAGGCCTATATGTGGCCTAACCCCATTAAACTAATTAGCCTATAGAGAGTCATGAAATTTTATTACCCATCAAATTGTCTAGCTTTCGAAATAATAAATATAATTTTGGGAATTTTTTACCGCTTTTAGGATTTAAATAGAAAATTGCCTTCGTAAAATTTCAAGGAAATCGGTTCATAATTGACTGAGAAATCAGCGGAAATTATACGACTGTGTTTGATAATTTTGATTCGACTCTTTGCCTTTGGCCCAAGTTTGGGTAGACCTAGGCATATTACTATCGGATGCCTATTACTATAGCTAGGTAGATTCAATCAATTTTAAAATTGTCCAATAAAATTATGCTGAGCCTTTTTTCGTAACTGCCGACAAGCTAAAAAAAATATTTGACCACATTCCACAGTTTTCACTGAGCAAGAAAAATGCTACATGCTAGATCAAAATCTGAGCTAAATTATAAAACGTCCAAAAGATGGCACTCCAATGTTGCAAATTAGTTTGAGGGATACAGAATCCAAAACATCACCCAGACACTTGAACTTTTTGAAGCAGCTGAAGAAAACTACTGAGGTGTTGTCGCTGTTGAGAGTTCTAGTTTTAGATACATCAGGGCACCCAACAAGTGCCCCGCAATATACAGTAACAGTAACAAATATACAACATTATGCACATAACAATCAGAAATATATGCACATAACAATCAGAAATTTGGGCATAGCCTCTGACCTCCGTTTTTGTTTATTTTCAAATCCACGAGGAAGTCATGGAAGGAGAAAAAATTTGGATGGATTCTCATGAAACTTCCATTTTTACCCTCGGTGCGCCCCATGAGTAAGTGCAGGGCAGGCAAACAAAACTTCACTCAGGTTTTACCCTAGGCAAACTAGTAGTGCAGCCTTCCCCAGGTATCTCAATTCTTTGAGATTCCCACATTGTTCTGTTCAAACGGTCTTAAATGATGTCCTCCAGAACTTCCTCATAGGGCAGTGGAAATAGTCTATCTTCCATTTTTGCATTTTTGTACAAAAAATTAAAAATTGCACAAGTGTAAAGAAAATTATCAGAAAGGGCCACATCATGCCTGTTCCACTCAGGCCAAAAATAAAATATGATTGTTTCCGATTTGTTGTCATTTTAACCAGTGGGTAGATAGGAAATTTATTTTATTTTTTATTTTATTTTTTGTCACTTCAACTGTTCTAATTAACGATTTTTTTGTTTTTTTAGACCCCCCTCACCTTTGCGGCGTAAGAGTTACTTTGATTACAGTTGGTACCGGCAACTCATCTCCTAACTTATGGTTTTCCTAAAAAAAAAAAAAAATCTATAAAATAAATTTGGGTCGCACTTGTTTTGATAGGGCCGGTCGAAAAATCGGAAACAAACAATATTTTTTTTTTAGGCCTCACATCTACAAGCATTTGTTGCAAAAATTATGGAATTGAAGGTAAGAGCTGGCACCATTTTTCGTAATTGCGGGAAATCTAATGATAGGAACCCCCTGAAAAGGTGATAAAAAGGTCATTCAAAACAGATAACCCTTTTAATTCTACTAGGCCTATGATGGCTTCATTTCTACCAGTAAAAGTGAGCAAAAAGAACAAACAAACACAGAAAAATATGTCTTTTATTGCAGTGTATCACAAATTCACATAATTCATAAATCCTGAAAAATCATGAAAAAAAACACAAAAATGACTTCTTCGGAAACCTACTATAGGTCTAGCCCCTAAACTTCACTGTGGTTAAGCAGTAGAGGTAACTGGAGTTACCATTAGCAAAAGATGGTTGACAAGGCTACCGATTCGTTTACATTTTCATACATTTTGTGTACTTTAAAAACTTTAAAATCTCCTTTGCTCCGTTGATTTGTAGGTGAATTAATAATACTTAACTGGAAAAAATGGACATTATGTTAACCAGAAATTGTCGATAATTTTCTCGTTATCGGTAAACTAAATTTGTTCAATGAGAATGGTAACTGCCAAGTGTGTTGTTGGTAACTGCAATACTTAATGATATCATGCTAATGGTAACTGACAAATTATGTTGCTTGTAAAGTTCTGATACTTTAATTATTTGAAATTTCCCAATGGTGCATCATATATACTGCTTATTTTGAATTTTACAATTGCAATTCAGTTAGCATGGCTAGTATATGTTTCGCATCATATTTCAGTCCGGAATCATTGCCCGAGAAAATCATCGCTCTTCACATTTCTGTTATTTAAGTAATGGTAGACTAAAGTCTTACAATTACCTAATTATTATATTATGTAATGGATTTTAATTGTACCCGGCAAACACGAAACATTCCCACCATCTACGACGCCCGTCCAACATTAAACCACTATTGTTTATATGTGTTTTCTGGGTAGTTTTAGGTCCAACTGTGTAAAATAAAAAAATCACACACAGCCAAAAAGCAGTATCATTTTAATTTGTAAGCAGATACTGCTGTTGGCTTTGCAAAGCGGCATATGTTTATCATTAAGGGAATATCAATATAATTGAAATTATCCATCAATACTGCTTTAATTTTTTTACCAGTATTAGTTAAAAAAAAATTTATTTTATTTTTGTAGATTATCATTGATACATATGTTATCAGTGTGTTTATCTTGCACACAGTGTTAATGATGTACTGGATGACACATTACAAATTCATGATGGATCACAAAATTTCAGTGTGAGAAAGTGGATTTTGGATCATAACAGCTAAACATTGTGGACATAGATCAAAGCATTTTCACAAATCAACCACTTCATTTCATGAGATTACAAACCAATAATAAATGAAGACGATGTTACCATATCTTTCAAATGTTTTTCAGAAAACAAATATGTTCTAGTACAAATATCCAGTACAGGTCATGGCCATTTTAATAATTCTATCAATGTAACCCATACACAAATTCAACTGATGATGATGATATTATATGCATTAAAACCTGGCATTATTCTCAAGATGAAATATATTGGGCATGTAGATGATTAAATTGGTTCTAAAAAAAGCCATAGATAAAGGCATGTTGATCTCTAGTATAGCCCTTCATTTGATTATTGAAATTGGAAATGTCTATGAACAAACAGCTGTGTTTAATATCAGGTTGGCCTAAAATAAGGAGACTCACTTTTCGGACAACTGTGAAGAAGTTATCTCAAGGGAAGATAATTATTTTCTTCGTGGATATATAAAGCTGAAGGAATAAGTTTCGTTGGGAGACAAATCTGTCCTGACCTGATTTTAGCTAAACACTCGGCAGTATAGTAGAATTCATGTATAGACGATCTCTGGTGTATACACTATTAGTCAACTGTTGTAATAAGCCTGCACGACGCTCTATTAGGACCCGTTAATTCCCATTAGCCTAGAAGCCCTATTGAATTTTTTAAAGTGTTGACGTAAAACATAAAAATCTAAAATGGCCCCCGTTTTGACCAAGGTCAAATATTAAAATGATAGCATTTTCGCTATCTAAAATATATTTAAGCTGATTCATGACTACGGTTTCAGGTATGTCCGACATAATGGTTGGCCGGGAATTATTTTGGCCATTTCATTGTGGGTTAAATCCAAGATGGCCACCATTACTTCAAGGTTAAGCTATATAAATTACCATAATTTTTGACAAAATGGACCAAAAAGAATAATTTTCATGTCTACCATTGGGTTTCCAGGTATCCCCGACATAGTGTGTGGTTAGAAAGTACATTAGACAATGCAATTTGGGTAAAATCCAAGATGGCCACCATTTGTGAAAACCAAAAAAAATGATATAATTGTTAACAGAATGGAAAAAGATTCGTGATTTTGGTAAAACCCATGTAGGATTTTTATATATATGCCCCCTTGATTGGCAAACATAATTTTGGGCAGTCTTTATACCAACAAGTTTATACCAACAAGTTTATCTGGAATCTACAGAAATTTAAAAAGTTTTACATGTAAAATTCTAGTCTATGGGCATATTGAGTGTGGGCATATCAAGGATCTAAAATAAAAAGTGATGATTTCGTCCTTATTGGTTCGCTTTAAACCTTCCAAAAAGTAATTCGAATATCTTTTCTGTACATTTTTCAGTTTGTTCTAAGCCCAGTCTGCATGTTGTATTCGACAGCCACAACATGTACAATGCTTTATCCAAAAGATGGAAAAGCTGTATTATTACCAAAAGATGAAAATTATATTATAGCCATCAAAACCATTCATCCATATCTATTTCAGCAAAAACTATACAGGCCTACATCTCTATTGGGTCATGGCACTGAAGTGGCCATTTTGTTTGTCTTATGGCTGTCATTATGGTTTTAAACATCTTGATCATCTCTAAAATTATTTTTTGATCATGTCGGGCGCTATACATGAAAACCCTGTGATAGCCAGCAAAATCATCGATTGATCCTAATTCAGGCAAAGGTTATACACATTTCTTGCTGGGTCATGTTTCTGTGATGGGTAATTTGCCGCTGCCATCTCAGTTTTGACTACATACACCATAGTTGTTTTAAATGATACAAACATAGTGACATGTCGAGCTACTAGTATCTGAAACCTCTATGGTAGACACTGCCATATGTTACTTCCAGTAAAGTTATAGACATTTCCTACTCTTAAACCCCCTCCTGAATCTGAATCTAGATAATGCCACCAGGCGATGTGCATAAGAAAATTTTATGGTAGACACTAAAGTCATGAATCTCCTTCTATTCTGACTAAAATGATAACAAAAATGTTTGACACAAATTTTGTTTCACTTTGTCAAATGGTGGCAGTCTTGAATTTCATCCACAATAAACTGTTGAACTACCCTCACGCCACACAACTAAATTGGGCATACCTGGAAAATCGACGGCATTTACCGAAATCTTGAAGCTCTTTCTATTTTATCGAAAATGTATAAATTTATTGTTTTGACCTTGTACAAATGGCGGCCATCTTGGATTTTACTCGCAATGCAATAACCAAAGTACGTTCTGGCCACACCCCTATGTCAGACATGCTTGGGAACCCTATGGTGCACACCAAAGTTATGATTTGCTTCTATTTTATAAAAAAATCATATCAATTTACTCTTTTACCTTGCTCAAATAGCGGCCATCTTGGATTTTATTAACACTGCAATGTCCTTTCTGACTACATCACTATGTTAGACATAACTAAAACCCTTATGCTACATGTCACACTAAAATCAAGAATCTGCATCTATTCTGTCGACAATATTATGATTTTATTGTTTCATCTTGTACACATGGCAGCTATCTTGGACTTTGCTATTTTTCGGAGTCTCAAGTAGACAATTATTTTGGGCTCCTAGGCTAACTTTAATCAGGATTGGCTACTGAGCCTTAAAAAGATGGTGCTTTTATCCGCCCAATAACGATGAGCCTAAAATTTAATTGTAAACTTCGTACTGACTATACCTACCTACATTATTTTTAATATAAGGTGTCTTTTGGTGCATTCTGGGGATATCTAGAATACATATCACCTATTTAATTTGTTGGAAAAGTATATAAATTGAAACTATTTCCTGTCATTATGCATGAGCCTATGTATAAATGTCTAGTGCTATATGATTTTTAATTTTTTTTTAATATATCCATTGCCACTCTCACTGATTCTCATTGCCCACGATGGCCAGTACTGAGCCAGCCTACATCTGGTAAACTTTCCAGGGTTTGCTGGGATTATGCCAATAGAACTAGACTTACACAGCTGACACAAAAAGAGATTTATGGATAATACAAGACTACATAAGTCCAGGAGCTCCCGCGACGAATTAGAATTTGATTTAAGCAATTTTGTATAGGGTTATTAATGTAGTCCTAGTCAAAAATCAAGACGCAGGACAACTAGGTCTAAGAAGCCCAGTCTAAGAGTAAGATAAGAACTAGACAGTCTGTCAGAGATTGCAAACCTCCATTGAAATTAATGATCCTAATCAGTATCCCAGTAATGGTCTACCTATCTGGCATGGTTTACCCGATATCAGGCCAATCGAGTTAACTAATAGCTGATTTACGGTCATTTTGAATTCGATATAAATTAGTTAAAAACTTAGGGTGCATCCTCCCCCGAAACCTCAAATTTGTTTTATAGTAATGGACTAACATCTAACACAGTTTGCAAAATATTGGGCATGTGAAAGTAAATAAAGGCCGATAGGGGGCCATTTTGAATTTGATCAAGTCAGAATTTTTCAAGATGCATCCTCAGCTGAAATCTCACATTTCATTCTATAGTAATCGTCTAGCTATCTAGCATGGTTTACCAAATATCGGCCATGTGAAAGTGAATAATGGCCTAAAGGCGGCCATTTTGAATTTGATCAAGTCAAAATTTTCCAAGATGCATCCTCAGCTGAAATCTCACATTTCATTCTATAGTAATGGTCTAGCCATCTAGCACGGTTTACCAAATATCGCCCATGTGAAAGTGAATAATGGCCGATAGGAGGCCATTTTGAATTTGATCAAGTCAAAATTTTTAAAGATGCATCCTCTCCTGAAATCCCACATTTTGTTTTATAGTAATGGTCTAGCCATCTAGTACAGTTACTAAAAACCGGCTATGTGAAAGTGAATAATGGCCGATAGGCGGCCATTTTGAATTTGATCGAGTCAATTTTTTTCAAGATGCATCCTCTCTTATAATCTCACATTTTGTATTATAGTAATGGTCCAGCTATCTAACACGGTTTACCAAATATCAGCAATGTGAAAGTAAATAGTGGACGATAGGCGGCCATTTTGAATTCGATTGAGTCGAAAGTTTATAAAAGGCATCCTCTCTCGAAACGTCACATTTTGTTTTATAGTAATGGTCTAGCTATCTAGCACGGCTTACTTGATATCAGACCTATCGAGGTAAATAATGCTGATTGTCGGCCATTTTGAATTCAGAAGTTGAAAATTTTCAGGGTGCATCCTCCCCCTAAAACTCACACTTTGTTTTATAGTAATCAGGTAATGGTCTAGCCATCTAGCACGGTTTACCAAATATCAGCCATGTGAAAATGAATAATGGCCGAAAAGGCGGCCATTTTAAATTTGATCAAGTCAATTTTTTTCAAGATGCATCCTCATCTGAAATCTCACATTTCGTTTTACAGTAATGGTCTAGCCATCTAGCACGGTTGACCAAATAACGGCCATGTGAAAGTGAATAATGGCCGATAAGCGGCCATTTTGAATTTTATCGAGTCAAATTTTTTCAAGATGCATCCTCTCCTGAAATCACACATTTTGTTTTATAGTAATGGTCTAGCCATCTAGCACGGTTTATCAAATAACGGCCATGTGAAAGTGAATAATGGCTGATTGGCGGCCATTTTGAACTTTGACAAAATGATTTTTTTCAAAATACATCCTCTCCTGAAGCCTTACAATTTGTTTTATAGTAATGGTGTAGATATCTTGAGCGGTTTTCATGATATTCCACAATATCAGGCCTGTCGAGGTGAATAATGGCTGATAGGCGGCCATTTTGAATTTTATCAACTTCAAATTTTTCAGGATGCATCCTCTCCTGAAACCTTACAATTTATTTGATATTAATGGTGTAGCTATCTTGAGCGGTTTTCATAATATTCCGCAATATCAGGCCTGTCGAGGTGAATAATGGCCGATAGGCGGCCATTTTTAATTTTATCGACTTGAAATTTTTCAAGATGCATCCTCTCCTGAAACCTCACAATTTGTTTTATAGTAATGGTGTAGCTATCTTGAGCGGTTTTCATGATATTCCGCAAAATCTTTCAGTCGGATTTACCGATGTTATAAATTAGGTCAAAGTGCTGGGTCAACTTTAAGGTCAAGGTCCAAAAACCTGAAAAGGCACAACTAGGGACCTTAGAGAACATGTATGTGCAATATGACTGTCATCGGCCCAGTACTTTTCGAGATCTGCTCCGGAAACGAAGTGCGCGTCAAAACGTCTAAATAGGTCATAGTTCTGAACCAGAAGTAGGTCAAAGTTCAAATACCCCAAAAGGCACAACTAGACCCCCTAGGGGTGTTGTGTGTAAAATTTGAAGACAATCGGACAAGTACTTTCAGAGATATGCTCCGGAAACGAATTGTTTACGGACGGCCCAACGGCCCAACGGCCCAACGGCCCAACGCCGTCACATCATCATTTTCTCCTCTGCAACCTTGCGTATTGAATTCAGATTAAAAATATTTTAACCCGTCCATTAGCCACCTGGAAGTAACCCACATACCAAAAATTGTTATCCTAGCTTATTTTCTCACAAAGTTATAGGCAAAAGAAGAGGCCAAAAAAAAACGGTGGTAGAATCCATAGCTCCCTTCGCTCACCTACGGTGACGGCGGGAGCTAACAATGAAGTGAAAAAATAATTATATGGCAATGGCTTCTTTCGGACATCCCGTCCGTCGCCAGGATGCCAAAGAGAAACCACTACAAACACAAAAAACAAATCATAGAGGAATTATGAGTAGACCTACAATGCCCCCACAGCTGGGGATCGGGTCTGTCATCGAGAGTTAGCACGACAGAGCGATCTTAATCCATGAGAGCACTGTAAGGCACCACAAGTACAATGAAAAAATATATAAAAGAATATATAAAGAATTTGAACTGAAAACTATTCGAAAATAAACATAACAACCTCAGTGAAAAACCCTGAACCACCGGGAAGCAAACACAAAAAAACTTCATGTCAAAAAAATAGAAAAACCTGGTTCGATGAAAGGTTTGGGTGTGCTTGGCCTTCTTAAGAAGTTGCCCAGGGGGGACCACGCGGTGGTGACACCCTCCCCCCCCCCCCCGGCCACATATACCCAGCAGACACAAGACGTTGATTCTATGGTGGATTAACGTTGGTCCAGCGTCGTTGACGGTGATCCAACGTTAAACTAACATTGATTCAACGTATTGTGTCTGCTGGGACGGGGAGGTACATACGTGCTAGTGTGGGCATAATGCTCCTGTTAGTGTAAACACACATGTGTATTATTCATCAGTAATGAATAACTGTTCCCTTTTTGTTTCACCAGTTATTTTTTTGTTTCACCAGGGCTACATCATCTGTCCTAGTGACACATTTATTTTAATGTGAATATACAACGCCTCATGCCTGTAAAAGGTCAGAAGCTACCTGGGCTTATATAACGTGTGCTCTGTTAGCGTGATTAGCGTAGCTAAGGGCCATCCTGCAAAACACTGTCATAATCAGTGATATTAGAACAGGCATTGAAATGTTGACACAACCGCGTGCTTTGATCCACAATGACTACCAGTCAGTGGTGGGTGGATGTCGCCGTCATTAGCCCGACATTGAACCAGCCACCGCACCCGCATATTTTACAGCAAAAACTCATTCCTGTGACCAGCGACTTTTTGTCGCCAACGACTTTTTTTGTCTGGCAGAAGCAAGGTCGTTGGTGACAGGATCTACTGTACAAACCTACTACCAGTACTTAAGGGACCGTCAACATCCAACAGTCTTGTTGTGTATCAAACTGATATAAGAAGCTCTATGCATATATGTATCTATTGATAGGGTCCCCGAAACTAATAAGGCCAATGGTCAGATTTATGACTGGAATTCACCCATCTATCAGTTTTATGAATGAAATGACATCACTTTTTGTCTCAAATTCAGAGACCAGATTCTGATAACAATGTACCTGGACTGACGCCCAGCTACAAAAAACAGTTTCAAGAATGTAATGTTTTTTGTAAAATAAAAACTCACCTTACACACCATGTCCTTAGATATCACAACTGTCAACAAGAACAGCAAAATAATGAATAAATTCACACTTCCAAATCTTTAAATAAATTATTTTTTCACTTGATTCTGTTTAAAGAACATAATTTTCTACAAGTAAAAAAAATAGTTTAGTGTACACAATAGATCATACCATTTTTAGATTTGAGATCTCTGTGTATAACATTGACAGGTGCTTCATCATGGAGATAATTCATACCTAAAACACAAAAATAAAATCCCTAAGCAAAAATAAATATGAGTACACTCTACAATAGCCAACCGCTGAAGTGTGATAGATTGAAGAAGGTTTTAGTCGGGTGTGCTAAATGACTTAAGAACTGCCATAGGCCCTATATATATCCTATATAATGATGGTATAGATCAATTTGAATTTGTTCAATTATTATTAAACCTGTTGAGAATTGATTATTAATCATCCACATGCAAGAAAACAATTGACATGTAATATACCTATGGGAAAGAAAGGCATCCCACCCGCAAGGAAATGAATGTTAATACTGACAATGATACTGCCACCAAAATTTATTTGCAATAGCCGACTATATCGTTAAATAACAAGCAGCTAAAAAAATAACAAGAGCACACTCGACAATAGCCCGCCGCCATTATTGAACTTGAAGTCATTATTGCGGCCACAAGGTCAAATTATTGACGTAAAATGCGAAAAATAATAAATCGGCCATTTTAAAAAAATTTCCAGCCATTCTTGAACTTGTCCGACAACTGGTTATTAGTAACATGCATAACAAATTTAAAGATGATACATGAAAACCTTTTCAAGTTATCGCTCCCACAAGGTCAAATTATTGACGTAAAATGTGAAAAATCGCAATAAATCGGCCATTTTGAATTTTTTTTCAGCCATTATTGAACTTGTCCAAGAACTACTTATTAGTAACACGCATAAGAAATTTAAGAGAATACTTGAAAAACTTTTCAAGTTATCGCGCCCACAAGGTCAAATTATTGATGTAAAATGCGAAAAATCGCAATAAATCGGCCATTTTTAATTTTTTTTTCGCCATTATTGAACTTGTTCAAGAACTACTTATTAGTAACATGCATAACAAATTTGAAAAGGATACATGAAAAACTATTCAAGTTATCGCGCCCACAAGGTCAAATTATTGACGTAAAAGGCGAAAAATCGCAATAAGTCCGCCATTTTTGAAAAAAAATTCGGCCATTATTGAACTTGTCCAAGAACTGGTTATTAGTAACATGCATAACAAATTTGGGGAGGATACGTGAAAAACTTTTCAAGTTATCGCTCCCACAAGTAAATGTTAACGCCGACGCCGACGACGTTGAACTTTAATTGCAATAGCCCACCTTTTTTTAATTAAAATTAAAAGGCGGGCTAATAAGGACTAAATATTATTTAATTCAGAATAGTTTTACACATTTTCAAAGCTATATTTTTCCTATACATCTGAATCACCCACAAGTATTTGGCCTTGGTAAACTATTGACTGCTCAATATGTATATACATAATTGTTTTAGGACTTTGGTAAATATGTAAGAATGAAGTCCTGTTAATCATATATAAGCAAGGTCTGTCACTAAATTGACAGAAATGGATGTGACACTTTGGTAGAGCCTTGCCAGACATGCATGCGTCCGGGTTTGAAACACGCTGAAACATTTTGCGCTGTTTTTTTGCAGAGAAAAGGTTGAAACAAGTATATCAACTGTAATTTCTCGCAGGGTGGCGACGCGCTGCGAGCTCCAATTTAAAATGAGCAGAAGACTTACCAAGAGCAATGTCACGAGCCCACTGTAAAATTTGTGCAAAGTGTAGAGAAGTGGTCGGGTTTTCCAGGTATGCATACAGTGATCCATGTTTTGCATATTCTGAAGTAAAGAAAAAATCACAAATGTTGCATCTTGCCAAACAAAAGAGACACTAACGCAGTATTGGTATAATGATGGTTCACCATTCATCAAAACAGCACATTGTTAGGAGATTTTAGACAAGGTGCCAAGAAAAAATATATTTCCTTTATTTTTTAGACATTTTCTAAAAAATTTAAAGTAAGAGGGAAAATAGGAGGAATAAAGTTAAAAAGACATCCTTATCATGATGGATTCTAGCATTTATTAATTTCGAATTTTGCTGAGAATATACCACTAGTTATGTAAATGTAACCAGGGTCTAAATCACTCACCTGTGACAAGACATACGTTAGGTTCTCTGGTGACAGCACCATAAAACTGAATAATGTTGCGATGACTTAAACAACTCAGCACTTGAGCCTGTCATAGTAAAAAAATGAGTACTTTTTTTATAACTTGTGGTATTTTCGACTAATTTTTCATACTTAATAACTACTTTTTAAAATATGTACAGTGGTCCGTTTTCCTCTTGGTAGAAAAACATTATCAATCTCAAAAACATACCCCGCAAATGGCAAGTTTCACAGAATAGTAATACTCTGTATCTCAGGTTCTATGCTGCTTAGGGGTTTTGTCAAGTAAAAAAAAAATCAAAAAAATCTGAGAAAAACTCAGAAGTGGGTGATTTTTATTTTTTGGGGGAAATTTTGTGTTTTTTTGTGTTTTTTTTCATGTTTCCAAATAGTTCAAATTTTTTTTTTTAAATGGATAGGGGGGTGGGTGGGTGGTGCCTGACCAATCCGAGTTTTACTCGGATTTTTGGATTTTTTTAACTTGACAAGACCCCTTACCTGCTTCTAAAATTGTCAATAGTAAAATTTTCCCGCCTCAAAACCATGACGAACTGTTGTCAAACCTCTGGTTAGATGAGCTGTCACAGCATAAATCGGATTATTCAATATGACTGCATCACGATGTAAGCCGGGTTATTACTTATCACTGTAACCCGGGTCGGGCGTGATAGATCACATTATGCATTACGTAATAGTGCTCTGCAAAAACCAAAAGGCACTATTTGCTTACTTGAATAGTAAGCAGATAGTGCCTTTTGCCATAGCATAGCAGAGTACAACAGTGTAACGTGTAGATTTTGTTCAATTAAATGTCTTTGCGTATAAAAAAATAACATTTTTTCAATTTAGAAAATTTAGAACAGCTGTACTTTAGCATGTATAGGGGTAATACATCCAGTTAGCAATAGCATTCATTTTGTATTAGATAAAATTTTCTAATGTAGAGCATTGTGGTAGCATTCAGAGCTGTCCGAAAGCAAATTTCTAAAGAAAAACATCTCACAATGTCCAGTTTTTGGTTATACAAATTCAAAATATATACCGTATATCGCAGTGTATAATATAAATAGGCAGTCTCACGTCCCCCGAGTAAACTGCAATCTCCTAACTCCTTATATTTTCACCCAAAAATGGCAAATTATTTCAGCAGCTGTAATGAAACCGTTTGTTCCTAATACACTTAAAATGTCCGGTGAAATAAGATTCCATAACAAACAAGCATTTACTATTTACTATCTTTAGTCTAATAAACACTGGGGCATTGATTAGAGGAGATTACAGGGGGGATGGGCGCTCATTAGAGTAGATTTCTAATGACCATATAGTGTACGTGATCTTTGGCTTAATGTTCAAATGGGGGTGGGCGTTTATTGGAATATGGGTATTTATTAGAATAAACGCAGCTTCAAATGATGATCAATATATTCTATTTAGGAATTAATATTTAAAAACTGTGCTGGTCGAATAAATGAAGCCTATAGCTGTATAGCACACCCTGCTTCAACAGTGTTTCACTACTTACTACGGTATGCAGGTATGAAATTATGGGGTTCGCTAAGTTTCTGGTATGTGATATAAAATATTTAACTGATACAATTGATCATAAAACTTTTACCTCCTTGTCTAAACTCAGGAGCTTTTTGACGGCCACTTCTTTATCTTGACTGATCCAGGTGGATCTGTAAACTGAACCAAATGATCCCCCTCCACACCTCTCATGAAAATGTAGATCATTGAAATCAATCTCATATAAACAGGCCATGCTGAAGAGCTGCAATCAAAATGACAATTCTGTATTTAGAACTAAATCCAACCTTACACATTTGTTTAGTTAAAATAATAAAAGTACAAAGCACCAGTAGGCCATAAGGGCAAGAAGTTTTGCTTTTTATTGGCTTTTTATAGAGAAAATTGTAGAGCATGTTTTGATTCCTCAGTCAATTCTCAACTGATTTTCATGAAATATTGCAAAGATTATTTTCGAGTCCCCCGCCCTATAGCATGAAATTTCCATTAAAAAATACTGTATAGTTCAAAAGTTAGACTATTTGACATGTTGAAATTATAAACCCTTTATAAACCTTTATAAACCCATTAAACTTGTTGAAATTAAAGTTTGTTTTAAACCTTGCGTTGCATCACATGCCAGATGATCTAACTTTAAAAGTACTCGCTACAATTTCACTAAATTTGCAAAGTAGTTGGTGGATGACTATGAAATAGTGCTTGTAAAATTTCAAGAAAATCGATTAAGAATTCAGTGAAAAACATGCGCTACAAATTAATGTGACTTCCACTTAAAAATGATAATGATATGAATTTATGTGAACATTGAGACATGTCCTTGATCTTGATCAGACAACTTATTTAAAAAATTGGGTGGCCAAATCATGACCTTCAATGTTCAAATCCGAAGTTCATGCGACAATGCCAACATGACTTGATGACTTATATCATTATGCCACTGACCAGACCAGGGCACGGTTATCTATTGCTGTTTGATGTTCGAACTCCCTGATGGCGGCCGGTAATAATGTAGTGGCTGCCATCAGGGAGTTCGGTACACCTCAGCGTGAGATTCTGAGATCGTCTATATTTACTATATCAACAAAAATTACTCTGTGGTCTCACCGCCCCAAATGCCAGTCCCATTGAAACGCATGTATAATGCCAACATTCCAAGGGCCGAAATCACCACTTTCGTCCCTAGCTAACCTCCTATGTGACACACCATGATAAAGCCTAAGTTGTCCTTTTTCAAAAACTGCTTCGAAAATGGTATGCTAACTTCCTGCGTTTTGAGTTACACTCCCATGTTGGTAAAAAAGTCTGTTTTGCCCAGTTCTCCCGAAATATTCTCGCGCCCCTTCCCAGAAAAGACACAAATCCTTCTCACCCCATGTGTACATCAGAAAATCTCACATAACAGGTATACCTCATATCACAGATAGCGAAAACAGTGTGTGCTTACAATTTATCCACATAATTACAACATTCCTGTATTTTTCTTAATTCACCAGAAGCGAAAAAAAACATTTAAAGCAGTAATTTGTGTAGGGATTCTCTAGTCAGTAGCCACCCCCCCCCCCCCCTTGGATTTCGGCCCATTTAGGGTGGTGAGACCCTGTGGACCTGGGCCACATTTTATCATCCAGAAAAGAAACAAGCTCTTATTTATAGCATACTTGCATATGAGGATTGTTAAAAATAAGAGTGAACGAGTTGGTCAGATTGTTTGTATCCTCCCTATACATGTCAAAGAAGGAGACAAACGAGGAAAACCAACAAACTTTTTTCATTTTCTTAAGCGGCAGGCAAAGGTCACGATACTCCATTGAAGGGGACTGCAAAGTCAAAATTTTATAGATTAGCCCTTGTTACTGCTGCATGATATTTGCAGCATGTGTGGTTTCCCTCGAAGTAATATCTGGCACGTTTTTTCTTCAAAAAAAACAGCTGATGAACAACGGGTATTAAAAGCCATTATATTACAAAATCAGTCAGCTAGCTATATCTTCAAAGCGCAAATAGAAAGACACCACAAAAAAAAAAAAAAAATTAAAAAAAAAAAAAAAAATTCTAAGAATTAACTCGGGGACGCAGGCTGCGCTTGGTTTATTTTGAGCGACTATAGTCGCCCATAGCAGTGTAAGGGTTAAAGACAAGAATTACGAAGAGCTTGTTTCTTTTCTGGATGATAAAAGTAAACAGGGCCAGGGCAGCGGGGCTCGCGCAAGATGGACTGACTGTTTTGATGGCAGTGAATAGTGACTGATGCCACTGCCAGTGATGACTGATGGGATGGAGCTTTTGTTTGCCTATAAATATAGGCAATATCTAGGTACATGCCCCCCCCCCCATATTATTCATATATATTTCTGCATACATGAGGCGCAGTAATGTATTTTGCCATTGTCATGGGCATATACCCGGAGTATATACTACTCTGAGTACACATGGTACATGCTGATTTTTCTCATTGGCGTGGGCATGTACCCGATGTATATATATACATGTATACTAATTCCTTGATATTAAATAGTAACCTAAACTACATCCTGGGGAAGGATATCCCGGCCGGAAAACAGGTTTTTTAGGGTCATGTACCCGGAGTAAATACTTTGGGGCCATACCCCCTCTCAATACATGAACTAATGATGGATAACTAATGATGGATAAAGAACATTAACTACGGTAGATCTTATATTTGTACAGCAAATATGAAAGTCTTCACCATCCACAATTAAAAGCTTATTGCCAGTGCAGATGAGGCTATCACAAGTGCCATGACGTCCATCTTAGATATAGGCCAATGCAAATTAGCTGATTTTTCAACTCAACCAGGGAGATTCATGAGAGGGTGTTCAGAAGAAATTTTACGACCATCGGATGAATATTGGAAACTGGAGGGCGTTCACGTCGACCTTGGATAATGGTAACTAGCCCATGACGGCCATGTTGGATATGCAAATTAGTTGATTTTCAAACTCAATATAGGATTTTTAAAATAGGATAATCAATCAGAGGCTTTTCAGAAAAAAATGGTGAAGATCGGATGAATATTGGCGACTGGGCCCAGTTGCATAAAACAGGCTCAAGAGATCCTGTTACTTAGGCCATTCTGGATCAAATATGAGATAAGATGATCCTGTAAATTTTAGGTGTTGCATAAAGGGGTTTGAGCCGAGGATCAAATGATCCAGTTTTTGATCCGTTTTTTCAACATCCTATGGGGCCTCACTTATAAAATTTCTAAAAATGGACTACATCCAATCTGTAATATAGACTAATGTTAGGTCTAATAAGCTATAGGCCTAGACTGACTAGACAATTTTTTAGGCCTATACATATAAGATAGATTAGGCCTAGTCTACTAGGGCTATACTCCTATAGCCTAGTTTTTTACAGACAATATAATATACCGGTATGCCTATATTCTAGACACCACCCCATACACACATATATCCTAGGGCTGGGCTACACATACAGAAACAATAGTCTTTATTAAGTTCATATGCCTATTATAGGAAATTGTGCAGCATTGGGATTTCGATCATTTTCTTTCTGTATTTTTCATGTCCGATTTTGATCTGCCCTAGCTAGGCTATAGATTAAAAAACTATACTGACTATAACGTTAGGCCCATGCAGTTTCTAGACTTAGGCCTACACATAGTTAGGCCTATCATTTATGTAGTCTAGCCTAATTTCTAGTTCTAAAAATAATTTAGGACCATTGAAATATAGGCCTAGGTCTATTATTATACATGTTCTAGGACTATCCATGTCCTAAAATCTCAATCATAAAGGTCAAGGTTGGTTGTAATGTGGGTTAGAGTCTACTAAGTTTTAGGCCAGGCCTAGGCTAAACCTACTCTTTGTCAGTTTGTGGATTCAGGAGTTTGACTGACTTGTATATGTTCCCTCTACTATTAAAATGGCTCATACCTTCGTTAATATATATAACTGTGGCGTCTTCACAGATAGAGATAACATTAACACAATCCCGAACACATATGTGAGTAAAATATACAAAATAACAATCAATTAGAAAATGAGATCAAAAGTTGAACCACCTCCATAGTTGGATCAACTTTGATCCCGTTTTTGGGATCAGTTAATCCTTGATCCTCTTTTATGCAACAGCAACTGGATCAAAATTGTGGATCAGATCAAAGTTGATCCGAAATACAAATTTTGGGATCAGCTTAACTTTTATCCTGTTTTATGCAGCAGTAAATGGATCAAATCAAGGATCAGCTCAACTTTGATCTGATCCATGGCTTGATCCTGTTTTATGCAACTGGGCCCTGTAGTGTTTAGGTCGTCAAATTGTTGAAGAAGAATAATAATAATATTAACAAAAATAGACAGCGCTGAAACAATAAGTCTCTACCACATAGTCTCTACCACATAGTGGGTGGAGACTCATTATTCAATTTGTGATGTAAATCAACTAAGTGACAGTCAATGTACATTAATTATTTAATTTGTGATGTGCATGAACAGGGCTCGAAATTAAAGGGTGCCCGCATGCCCTGGGCACCCTAAATGTGCTGCGGGCACTCAAAAAAATGGCATGCATGTCCTGATGGGAATGGCAGTCAACTCATCCCCCCTACCAACTCATCCCCCATACAAACTCAATCCCAGTTCACACCTGGGTAGACCAACTCATCCCCAGCCCTCCAACAGCTATAACCAACTCATCCCCCCGGCCGTCAATACCTTACCAACTCATCCCCAGCCATCGGCCAAGTGTTACCAACTCATCCCCAATTCATGACTATATTGTAGGCTATCTGATCTGTTTCAAAGTTACACATACGGGCAGCCAGCGATTACTCATACTTTGGGAGTGTGATAAAAAAACATTTATTATTAGAAGCAATATATTTTATTTAAAAAAACAAATTATAACATGTAGATATATTAACATTTAATTAAACATAGCAGGTCACATGATTATATATGAAATATACATAAAGATGCTCGGGAAATTCCATCCTATATAATCACAAAGCGCAGCACAGTGAATGTTGATATGAATGATTTGAGACGAAGAGTACCCCTCTTTTATATACTGAACTATCCCATGTGTTGACGCATTCCATTGATGATATTATATGGTTGTAATTATAAAGATTCAACTGATTTACGGATGGCCTTTTATCAGTACTTATAGCTGTTACTTAACATAAAGATCTTTAAACAATAAGATTATATGTGATTCAATTATTTGAAATAGCAGTTGCTTAACAAAAATATCTTTTAACATTATGGTCTGTATTCAATGACAATATTGAAATATATCCAGGGGTCTAACTGTGAACTAACAGCTAGAGCCGTGAAATGTCAACGGCTTGGATGAGTTGTGAGTCTTTAGTGAACTCACCCGCTCCACCCCTTGCACCCCAGGTGTTGTGATGAGGATTCTTGTGCTAATTCAGACATGTCAGCGAGAGCTGCTCGTGAAATGTCAACGGCTTTGATGAGTCTTTGATTAATTCGCTCCACTAATACTCGCTAAATGTCAACGAAAATCGAATGCGTTCAAGGGGTCAGATACAATTGCAATTTTAGTATTTTATAGCAAATAAACAAGTGACATACCCGGTATATATCTGATAATAATTAACAAATAAGCAGTATATGTCATATCACTCTGTCGAGTTGTTACCCTTCACAAATGTTGATGACAAACAGTAAATAACACAATCACAAATATATTTAATTATATTTACGAGTAACAGAAAGAAAAAGGTAACTATATATCAGTAAAGGTATATTTACTTGTGAAAGTAATAAGTGATAATCCCTGAAAATGCTGAATTGTGAAAGCCGCTGATATCACATTTACTGGAAACAGAAAAAATTGTTATTATCATTTAGAGTATATCTCTTAGAATATCGGATATTTTATATTATAAGTAACCCATAGTCATAAGAAATATAAAATATTCATTTTGTATAAGTGATAATCCCTGAAAACGCTGACTTGTGAAAGTCCTAAGTGTTCGCATGAATGTGTTATATGCGTCACCTGGTACCAGCGCGAATATATTTTTTTAGCGCTGTTCACAAATCATAGTAGGAGGTGTGATGGTAGGGTCACTGTTAAAGGGATTTAGGAATTTAGTGCTGGCAATTGTTCTCATAATCACAGTTTATAAAACACTATACTATTATAGCGGGGGCAGTCTGTGAAGTACAATTAGGTATAACAGTGGACAAGAATTATTAACTATTTATAGCAATAGACTGGCGAAATAAGAACACGACCGACTTATTAATTGGCTAATACATGTATATAGCATAGCCGTGCTAAAGACCTATAAAGGGTTGACCATAAAAATATATATCAAGAATTATTAACTATTTATAACAATAGACAGGCAAAATAACAATAGCAAATAATATATAATATACGTTTTTGAACACTGTCTTCTGTTATTATTCTGTTATTATTACAACAACATATCTTATACATTTAAGTGATCATCATCAAAAATAATCAACTATCCTTAAAGACAAGTTAATACCAACTCATCCCTAAAGCCTAAGGTGCAACGCACATGACTAATTCATCCCCAGCCCTCCAACAGCTATAACTAACTCATCCCCAGCCCGTCAACATCAATACCAACTCATCCCCTGATATACCGGGGGATGAGTTGGTATAGGGGATGAGTTGACTGCACACCCCTGCTGGCACCCACAAAAACGGTCATAAAGTGATGAAAAAACATTTATGCTGATAAGGCCACAGCAAATTAATTTTATGGATGACGGATTCGCTGCTTTTACCGTGATTGGAAGTTTTCCAGGGCCGTTGTTTACTCAGCTTTTGAACTTTGAACTTTGAGATGTTATCCAGCAGCACCTCCTATTTGGAGTATCAGGCTGGAGGGGGGGAAGGGCTGGTGGATTTAGTCAACCAGCTGACTCTTGAACGCTGCCACAGTTCTATGGCAGCTGCCGGAAGAGAATTCCAATCAGGGATAGTTCGATGCCAAAAAGAATTTTGTCCCAGTGTGGTGTTAGCTCTAAGATGTTTATAGGCCTGATTGTGCCCACCACGTGTTCTTCTGTCTGCTGGGATTAAACGGTCATTGATAGGAATTTCGACTAGCTCATTTAAAATTTTGAACATGCTTACAAGTCTGGAATTTTTATGTCTTGTTTTCAAGTCAGTCCAGCCCAGGTTCTGAATGAGAGATGTCACACTGGCTGTTTGTCTATAATTTTGGGTGACAAATCTTGCTGCTGATCTTTGAATATTTTCTAATTTATCAATATCTTTTTGTCTAAAGGGGTCCCAAACTGCTGAAGAGTATTCTAAAGACGATCTGACCAGGGAGAAATAGGCAGTCTCCCTTAGTTTAGGAGGACATGCCTTCAGGTTCCTCCGAAGGAAGCCCAGAGTGGAATTTGCTTTACTTGTAATTTTGTTAATATGGGCCTCCCATTCCAGGGTCTCACTAAGGCAAACACCAAGATATGGTGTTGATGAAACGTTCGCTAGTTTTTCACCTTTAAGGGTGTACTCAAATTCCAGGTTTTTTATTCCGGCCTGGACACCCTCAGGACCGAGCATTTCGAGGAGTTGAAACACATCCCCCATCGATCTGCCCAGTCCTGTAACGCAGATAGGTCTCTCTGCAGCTGCTCCTGATCTGCTCGACATTTTATCGGGTGATACAGGAGGCAGTCATCTGCAAAGAGACGAACCTGCAAGGAGACCGTGGAAGGGAGGTCATTAATATAAGTCAAAAAGAGTAGGGGTCCGAGAACAGTACCCTGGGGCACACCGGACCTCACGCGAGCTGATTCTGAAGAGCTGCCATCAACTACTACTTTTTGGGTTCTATTGGTCAGAAAATTTTGAATCCAATTAAGAGTTGTTCCCCGAATTCCATAGTGGTCAAGTTTGTGCAAGAGGCGTTGGTGGGGGACAACATCAAAGGCCTTACTAAAATCCAAGACAACAACATCTGTTTGTGTCTTGCTTTCAAAATTTTGAATAAATTCATCAGTTGTAATTTAAAAGCTGGCTTTCGCATGAGTGTTTTGATCGGAAGCCATGCTGTACAGGTGTTAAAATTTTGTTTTCCGAAAAATGGGACATAATTTGTTTACAAATGATGTGTTCGAGTAATTTGGCACAAACACATGTGAGGAATATCGGCCTGTAGTTTGCCGGAGAGTGCCGATCCCCTTTTTTTAAGACTGGGGCAACAGTAGCCTCTACCCAGTCATCTGGTAATTTGCCCGTCTGTAGAGATTGGTCGAAAATAATTTTAAGAAAGGGAGATATTTCGTTGGCAGCATTCTTCAGAATTAAGTTCGGGAGTTTGTCCGGTCCAGATGCCTTTCCGCCGTTTAAACCCTCAAGTAATTTAGTTACACCTTGAACGGTAATTTCGAATTTATGCATTTCAGTATTCAGTGGTCCTGTTAATTTAGGTATATTCGTGGTGTCTTCCGAGGTAAAAACTGAGCAAAATTGGTTGTTTAGTATTTCGGCCTTACGTCTGCTATCTGAATGCAGCTGACCGTTTTCCTTCAAGGGAGAGACACCATTCCCATCCTGCCGTTTAGATTTATTATACCGCCAGAGTGGTTTTGAATTTTTTTGTTCTCAAGATTCAGAAAATTTGTTTTTCAAAAAAGACCACCTGGCAGACCTGATGGCACGCTCAGGCCTTCAGATTTGAAAATTGGTGGCGGGTGAAATAAAGCTCACCTCAAAGTGGTGAGGCGAGTGATCACTCACCATAGTTAAATGCAATGGCTAACTGGTTTATGAAAATTGAATAAAACCTATAAATTTGCAATTAATAAAAAATCTGACAAGATTAAGGTGAGCTGCATTTCGCTCACCTGACTTCACACTTGCGTGAGTTATGGTGTGCGTGAGCAATCACTCACGCCAAATCTGAAGGCCTGCACGCTGGGTCTGCCGTTTACATAATTTATATTTTGCCCAAAGATCAGCTTTATTCGTACGCTTGACTCTGCTATATAAAGATGTTTTTTTCCGAATAGATGCAAGGAGTGATTTGGATAGCCAAGGTAGATTTTCCCGAGGGGACGTCATTTTAGTTGGTATAAATTTGTTCAGGCATTGATTTAGGATGGATTTAAGTTTCAACCAATTTTCATTAACAGAACGGCTGGGACTGTTTTCTGAAAAGGAGGTCCAGCAGCTCCTAATTTGTTGCCTGATAGCTTCCCAATTAGCCTTTTTGAACTGACGCACTGGGCAGGGTTTTGTACGACGGTAGGGTGGGTCAATATCCAGTTCGGTCACAACAGCACAGTGATCCGAGATTCCAGGTACACTATGAGAAGATTTTATCAAACCAGGTTTATTTGTGATCAGGAGGTCCAAAATATTTTCTTCTCTAGTTGGTTCTTTATGAATTTGGGCCAAGGCATGTGTATCTAGGCTTGACAAAAGCAGCTCGCATTGTGATTTGTTTGCTGCTTTAGGATTTACTACTCCATTGTCCCAGTCAATACCAGGCAGGTTAAAATCACCTCCCAGGACAATGGTCTGATTTGAATTTTTTGGCATGAGGTCTAAAGATTTCACAAGTTCTTCTAAAGTACTAATTTTGGAGTCAGGAGGTCTATAAAAACACCCGAGGGTTAAAGATTTTGATGCCGATATCTGAACTTTAGCCCATAAAATTTCACAGTTGGTTTCTAAATCAGGGAGGAGGGTCATGTCATAATGTTTTCTGACAGCAATAAAGACTCCTCCTCCTCGGGCTTTCGAATTTCTATCTTTACGCAAAACTTGGTATTCAGGAGGGAAAATTTCACTGGTAGTGGTATCCTTGTCAAGCCAAGATTCAGTGCCGAGGATACAATCAGGTTGGTAGTAATTTACAGATGCTAGAAAATTTGCTACTTTCCCCTTTAGGCTTCTGCAATTTATTAATAAAGCACGCCAGTTTCTTTGACGGTTTTTAGGCCTAAAGGGGGGAATTGGACTACTGAGCTGTGTGGGAGCGAAATCTGAATTCGGTGAATTGACGTTCTCAGAGCCACTAAAATTTAGATTGTCAAAATTATTTGTGGTTTCAATTTCAAACGAATGGAATAAATTTCGATCAAAATTTGGATGATTGCATCGACAGCATATCCACGAGACGTTTGTTGTGGAATATGCCAGGAAGGTGAAAGATCCCATGTCGACGCAATCTTTGTGAAACCACATATCACAACTATCACAGCAAATTCCACGCTGCTCCCATGTGACCGGGTCTTCGCAATAGCCACATGGGAGGATCGATGACAAATTTAAGCTCCCAGACATGGGAGGACCTGGATTAAGTTCAACCTGGCCAGAAAGTAAAATTAAAAATAAGGCTGAACCAAAATCTAATTTAGGTGGGCTGGGCTGATTTGATCCTAGACTAGGACATAGCCTGAAAATAGGTTTTACCCCACGAAAAATGCGAGAATTGAGAAAAACATGAACATGTATTGCCGGGGGGCCGAAATCAAGTACCGGTGATGTAAAAAGAATATCATGTTCCCCGTACAGAGTGTAATCATGGAGAAAGGGGATTTCGTGAGGGTAATTCACACCTCTAATGTCCTCTGACTCAATTCGAGTGAGGACTAAACTGGCTGCAAACACAACCAGAAAATGTTTCATGACGGTGGTGATGTTTACATATCATGCATATTGGGCCGCCATTTTGTTTTTGGGTGTCATGTGATCACACGCTGTACAGTTCAAAATGAGCCAGCGAAAATCGTATCAATTAAAGACCAAAAATTTACAGCTTTAGGATCGAAAAATAATCTAATTTGTTAATTTATAGCTTCTACGCAGCTAACTTATACATGTTAGACTTAGTCTTACTTTTAGACTAGATCTAATTCTAAGTGTAAGTAACTGTGTTAGCCGTGGACCAGGCGACTCGCTCGTAGTCGTAAGGCCGATCAGCGCTGTGCTGATAAAATTGTCCAATAAAATTATGCTGAGCCTTTTTTCGTAACTGCCCACATGCTAGAATGAATAATTGACCACATTCCACAGTTTTCACTGAGCAAGAAAAATGCTGTGCCAGATCAAAATCTGAGCTAATTATAAAAACATCCAAAAGCTGTGACCTTAATTTTGCAAATTCCGGCAGGGATACAAAAGCCAAAACATCACCCAGACACTTGAACTTTTTGAAGCAGCTGAACAAAACTACTGAGATGTTGTATCCGTATATATCAGGTTTTAAAATACATCAGGGCACCCAATGAATGCCCCGCAATACTGTAACAGAGCAAATAGGTCACACAACAATCCGGCCCCAGTTTTTTTTTTTGCCTAAGTCCACGAGGGGGTCATGGAAGAAGAAAAATTTTGATGGATTCTCATTCTTATAGCCATGAAACTTCCATTTTTACCCTCGGTGCGCCCCATGAGAAAGTGCAGGGTAGGCAAACAAAACTTCACCCAGGTTTTACCATGGGCAAACTAGTGCAGCCTTCCCCAGGCATCGGTCTTTATGAATACCGAAAACAACCGATAACAACAAAACTACCGAAAACAACCGAAAACAACCTGAAAATACCGAAAACAACTTAATTTTTTCATCTTAAGACTGTGTGTATAGTTCCCCAATACATATGTGCAAATATATAATAATATTTTATACCTGTAATAGGCTGTATATAGCCTAAATATGTTGTTTTCGATGATTTTACCGTTGTTTTCAGTATTCATAACCCGTAGGCGTAGCGAAAACAGCATCGAGACTGTGAATGTCACTGTTACAGTGCAAGGCCACTACGATGTACGGCAAGCGCCAGTTGAGTTGTTTTCGGTATAGCTCGTTGCCGTAGCTTCGATACTAGACTAGTATATATTAATTGTTATATCGATATTGTTGCTGTATTGTTTGTTAATCAATTTCTTATTACTGTATCATAATCATAATATCTTGTTTTCGGGCCCTCTTTGTACACTTGCAATAAAACAACGATTAAAATATGTACAAAAAGAATGGTTAATTATAATAATATCTATTATTACTTATTTATCCGTGTCTAGCTATCTAAGCTGAAGAATATTATAAATTAAAATATGCAATCGTTATGCTAATCCCGTAATTTAATTTGTTATATTTAATTTCTTCATACGGGGAGTGTTTTATACGGTGGTGTCTATGTCTTATCGACTTATACATCAGTATATCACTCTAATTAAATACATGTAAGGTACGGTATAATATTATTCATCCAGTCGCATCAGTCAAATGATTATTATATTTTAAACTACAAACATAAAGCGATTGTTATCAGGCCATATGGACGTAATGGACATTGTATTAAATAATACAATATTGCTAGTGTAGTAACGTACATTGTATATTTGGGATAAATTGCACATTATCACCCAATATTGCAATACTTGGACGCTACCGTACACTTATTATATCTGACCCAACACTTTTGATTACGATGAATGTTATATATTGTACTCTAAATATTCTTACTTTGACATTCGTATTGGTAAAATATTATATTTAAGCATTTTAATTCTGATTTCCATAGCTCATAACCTGAATTAACATCAAACGAAATAGACGTTTAAACGTGTTGATTCAACAGCTAACACCGTTACTACCAGATAAACACCCGGCCGTGGATCAATCAATATTTTAATCACACCTACTAGCGTAATCCTGTTAACCCGTTCACGCCTTACCCCCATATAAGTCACACTTTATGTGTACTAGCAAACACCTACTAGTGACGGGTACCTAGTCACACATTACATGCAGAGTATATCATTATAAGAAGAAGAAGAAGAAGAAGAAATTAATTTGACCAAACACAATTAATTACAAATAAAGTGAAAGGTACAAATAACAGTCAGGAGACCATAGTTAAGAGAAAAAATGCCGCTACCACTATGGACACCTTCCACATAAGAAAAAATAATTTCAAGATATTCAAGTTGGAAAGGGATCAATGATTATGAAGAAAATGATATTGTACCAATGATCACATAATAAATATCTACACACGTGCAAAAATGTAGATGGATTTATACAAATATATTTCAAATATATAGCAAAATAATAATGAAACGGTCGTCCCAACAAAAATGTAAACTAGCTTGTCATGATATCATAATGTCATACGTGATAGAGAAATTAACTCCACATAAATGTAAATATTGTATATATAAATTATCATTGTGACTCTGGAATATAATATTTCCTCTATTGTGTAATGTCATATACATGTGATTGAGAAATGGACTCCACATAAATGTACATATTGTACATAATAATTATGATTGTAACTCTGGGATATATAGGTCCTAATATGTCATTGAGACTGGACATGTAGGCCCCTATTATGGCATACAATTTGTATTATTATATGGTCATAATTTGTCATGTAAATAAATCTCTGTTACGATATATCGTAACAGAAACTAATTCTAATGTCAAAGGATTAGGCCTATGTACAGGGCTCGACACTAACACTGGCCCGTTGGCCCGAGGCCAGTGAAAATCACTAAGGGCTAGTAAATCACCTGATATACTGGCCCTGGGGGCAACAAAAAAACCACACTCCCCTTGATACTGTGTAGACTAAGGATTAGAACGATAAGGCTAAGGGCCAGTAATTATCTGAAGTTACTGGCCCTTTGGGCTACTACCTGAAATCAGTTAGTGTCGATCCCTGTATGTATGTTTATATACGAATGTCTTGCATTTACCAATAATAAAAACATGTACATAATTATATTGTGTTGTTCCTATTTTTGTTTGATAAAAAGCTTTGCGGTAGAGGTAATTTACATGGGCATTAATCTGTTTTATTAGCAAATGACCATGAGACATTGGCCCAGTGTCGGGTTATTGTTGGCCTGCCTCATGTTTGCTGGGCTGCCATCTAGGTTGTTTTCACGTTATGAATACCGAAAAAAACTTCTCCACGGCTGTGTTTGCATTCTTGTATAGGCATACATTTCTTCTATCAAGTTTATCTCCAATACTTGGACATACCTACAACGTACATGAAGCCTATAATAATAACATCGCTACAGGCCTGTAATACTTAAAATAGTAATATATTTTATGATAATAAGTTATGGCGTCGCGTTGGTTGTGTAAGAAATAGACATGACACGCTAGTCTGACATGTAGGCATATGTCCTTTCCTCTACAACGTCTACGGCGACGGGTTATGAATGCCGTCTGTGTTGACATTTCATCCTTATCATTTGTAATATGAAGAATTGACAATCACATATTAGTAAATAGCGGTATAAGCTGATTTATAACTTTGATAATAACTGCTGCCGTATGCCTTACACTTGCTACGACAACGAGCTATGAATACCGAAAACAACTGGCGCTTGCCGTACATCGTAGGGGCCTTGCACTGTAACAGTGGCGGCCGCAGTCTCGATGCTGTTTTCGCTACGCCTACGGGTTATGAATACCGAAAACAACAGCAAAATAATCGAAAACAACATATTTAGGCTATATACAGCCTATTACAGGTATAAAATATTATTATATATTTGCACATATCTATTGGGGAACTATACACACAGTCTTAAGATGAAAAAATGAAGTTGTTTTCGGTATTTTCAGGTTGTTTTCGGTTGTTTTCGGTAGTTTTGTTGTTATCGGTTGTTTTCGGTATTCATAAAGACCCCCCAGGCATATCAATTCTTCGAGATGCCCACATTGTTCTGTCCAAACGGTCTTAATGATGTCCTCCAGAACTTCCTCATAGGGCAGTGGACATAGCCTATTTTCATTTTTTGCATTTTTTTACAAAAATTTTATAATCATGATAATGGCACCTGCGTAAAAAAAATTAGCATAAGGGACCACAGCATGCCTGTTCCACGTACCTCTTCAAGCACTTGTTGCAACAGTTATGGAATTAAAGGCGAGAGCTGGCACCATTTTTCATAATTGCGAGAAATCTAATGATGGGAACCCTCGGAAAAGGTGATAAAAGTGTCATTCAAAGAAAATTACTTTTTTAATTCTACAATAATGGCTTCATTTGTACCAGTAATAGTGAGCAAGAAGAACAAACAAACAGAGAAAAATATGTCTTTTATTGCAGTGTATCACAAATTCACATAAATCCTGAAAAAACACGAAAAACCCCATCATAATGACTGTTTGGATGTAGGGCCTACCTACTGTAACTTGTGTAAGCCTACCGGGCTACCCAGTCTCCCAGAATATGAGTAATGAGATAACAGTATTCAATATTGCCATTGAAATCACGTTAACGCTATTAAAAACTTGTTAAATTTGAAGCGTCATATTTCTTGTTGTATTTTTTGCACTGTCTTTTGTGTCACTTATCACGTATCGCACTAAGCACAGATTATAAACAGTAATAAACAGTGGTAAACACAACCAGTCCACATCCCCTTCATTTCGGAAGTCACATGATCATGCAGTAGTCGGGTGCATTCGATAAGTGTCACGATTTTATATACTGCTTGCAACCCAAGTCATGCAAGACGAATAGCCGAGTGGCAGTCAATACACATATATAGATATAGAGTCTAAGGTGAACCTACTTCCTACCACGCCCATATTGCAATTTCGACATATTCTGTCTTCAGGGCTAGCCCCTCTGAAACGTCCTACTTCAATTTATAATTTTTTAGAAAGCCCAGTCGTATTTGTGACAGTGTTGTCACTGTCACAGCACTGCCCCGACAGTGAGTCGATCCTGGTGTTTGCTGGGATAATTATTACATTATAGTGTAATAATGTTACTTTTTAGATGAGCTGGGTATATATTGTGATCATATTTATATTGTCGTTAAGATTTGTTTGTTTTGTTTTGTGTACATGTCACAATAATGAAAAATATACAATTCAATATATCATATCATAGGCTATATAACATGTATAATATGGATACCAACTTGCAATTGTGTCTCGCTACAGTGACCCACAACGCCAAGATGGTGACAATTACTCATATTCGTTTAATTTTTAGACCAAACATTTGCAAATCTATCTGTATAAACATATAGATAGATAGATTTATTCAGCATTCACATAAAATAGGGTTAACAATCAGTATGATAAATACATTAAGTATTCAAAATACAATGTGACCACCATTCTGGAACACCAGGGATAAAAACACTGAAAAGTACCCTGGTGCAGGTCACTTATTTCCGCAGTGGTCCCTATATGCTGCGGTGCGTCCATACCCCGAAAAAGACCGAAAAAAGACTAGAAACCCCGAAAAAGACCCGAAAAAGACCGAAAAAGACTTTATTTTCAACCGAATTATATAATATATGAAACTAGATATTTGATATTACTTTATATGCCTAAATATGTATCCCGCATATTTTGATGGCAGAATACATGAAATAAACCGTAACCTAGCTGGCCTACTACTAATAGTTGCATTGTTTATAGATCTGGCTGGCGTATTAAATACCGTGACTGTGGGCCGAATCAAATTAAACCAATGTTGACCGATGTTGTTCCGTCGTCTTCCGCGCTGGCCCAACATTAAAAAAACATTGGTTCACTGTCCCGTTTTTGCTGGTATTCCTTCTAAAAAGAACACAATTATATGAGCGCATATATGTGTACAATTATTACAACGAAATATTTTATATTGTGGGTGACTGGCTGATATACTTGGAGTAGGCCTATTTTACACATTCTTGACTTATCCGGTATAATCACAGAGATTGTGTGATAACACCTTCACAATGCATATCGTATTAACTAAATATAGTGTTTAAGTATCTATCATTTAAACAATAATTATAGTCATTATTATCATTATTCCTATAAGTACATCAAGTTTAGCATCGTATCAATTATGATATTAATGTCAAGCCCACAGCATTTTGTTCATTTAGCTAGAGATTTTGTTCGTGATATGACAATCAACTGATAACACTAGTATAAAAAGTAAGTCTAGTGTATACGTTGTATATATATGCTTATTTCCCATTAAAGCTTTAAACATTTGCAAATTTTAAACACGCATTTTGTTCCAATGACAGCGATTTAATCGGCTACTAGAAGGGATTGAAAACGATTACAGTCGTGTTGGCGGTTTAAGGGTTAACTATATGAGCTGGCACATTCACACGAATGATTTTTTCAATCGTTTTATTTATACATACCCCTTTTTTATTAGGTATGGATGAACATTTTCGAACGATTAATTTTTATAGCGCCTTTCGAAAGATATAATTAAGACACAACATAATCAAAAAAGACCAACACAAGTTCTCGTTATGCACTACCAGTATATTTTATCGCATAATAATTAGACTTTCATATTTATACAACTGTTTTTTTAATAATAATTAGCCTAAAGGCCCTTATGCACTTGACAAAACCTACATGTCATCGCCTTACTGAGTGTTTTCCCGCCTCAGGTGAGTTGTCATCCTATTGGCCCAGCGTTGCTTTACTGTTGGCACACCGTCGACAACGTTGGCCCCACAGTAAACCAACGTTGGGCTGACGTCTTTTGTGAGGTGATCGAGGTGTTTTCCCACCTCATGTTTTTCGATATTTCCGGAGTTATTTTGTCGCTATGAGCTCCTGATCCTATACCACTATCTTCTATCACTATCTTCTATCATCGTTGCCGCTGTGAAATACCCCTTCTTAAGGATGGGGTATATAATAGGGGGGGGGGGGGGGGTGTTTTCGGGTGATTATTAATCAGTTCCACGGAACACAATTCTGATAGACACCATTTATTGCATTGAGAACATATATCATACATATGTACTGACATTGTACATTGACATGGCACCCAGATACCAATGCGGTGATTTATAATAGATCTACACATACAATATATAACCACTCACGAAATAAATAGGGCCCACAATAATTAATGAATTCAATTAGCCTACTAATAGCCCAGCAAACACGAGACATTCGCTCATTGTTGGTTCAATGTTGTTCCACCGTCTACGACGCTGGCCCAACCTTGAAACCAACATGTATTCATGTATCTTGTTTGCTGAGAGGCCTAGTAGAGATATAACGTTGAGTTCACCAGGTGGCGCATTAGTGCCAAATGACAGGAAAACCGGAACACTACAAACTAGGCTACTGTAGGCTGTATTACGATCATTCACATAAAATAAACTGGCAAATACATGTTTGGAACACATACTAAAATATAAAATAGGATTATAGTAACATATAAACAGAATTTGGTTGAAAATAAAGTCTTTTTCGGGTCTTTTTCGGGGTTTCTAGTCTTTTTCGGGGTATGGTCACACCCTATATGCTGTTCCAGAGTGGCGGCGACAAGAGCAAGTTATTTTATACTTTCAATAAATACATTAGTTATATCATTGGTTCTGTAGTTGGCTACACGTCAATGGTTATATCACAGATAAACTGGTGACTAGGAAAGTCATAGCATTTTCACAAAAAAAAAAAAAAAAATACAGGCAGAACTGCCTCGACTAGATGAAATATGAAAAGATTATGAAAGTTTATAAATAGTGCATATGATGAAATATATTTTATCGATGATAATATACACAAATGGAACCCTTATTATTTACAAGGGTTTCTGGAACAATTTCCAGACTCTGCTTGTTATAAATTAATTAAAAACATTGTAAAAAACGAGCTGAATAAAATGGCCTTATAATCTCTTAGAGCACATGAATCGGCAAACATACCTGCCTATATTTATAAGGCTGTATGATTGTAAATGTGATTAGTAGAAATGAAAATCACTCCGAGCTTCAGTAATTAGCTCTTCTCTGAGATGCTTATTGACTCCTTTCTTAAACGAAAGTAAGTCTTCAGCTGATCTCAGAGAAACTGGGAGCGCATTCCATATCTTACCGGCTGAGAATCTAAAAGTCTTTTTCCCCGATGATTTTACGTGGGGTAGAACAACTGATAGAAAACTATTTCTAGTGAAAAAAGAATGTTGATCATTGACCATGGAAATGTCCCGCTTTAAATATTGAGGGGCATTTCCATGGACAATTCGGTACATATTGTTTAGCTTGATTTGTTTAACCCTTTGACAAACTGGGATCCAGTGCAACAAAGTAAACTCTTCTATGCCAATGTGAGACCTAGGGGGGTAGCCTAGAACAAATCTCATAGTTTTGTTTTGCAAAATTTGTAGTTTCTTTTGTAAGTTGACCTGGAGACCCTCAAACCATGCGGAGCAGGCATAATCAAAATGACATAAAATTAAAGATGTAGCCAAAAGTTTCCTAGAATTTCTATTCAAATATTTAGCCTGTCTCCATAGAAATTTGAGTCTAGAGTTCCCCTTTTTTAAAATACTTTCAGCTATATATTTCCCTCCCAGTGACTGGTCTAGGCTAACTCCCAGGTATTTCACATTATCTTTGGCAGTAACTTCATTGTCTCCACATATAATTTTCATGGTGGACTGTTTGCGTATTTTCTTATGTGAACCAAAAAGAATACTTTCGGTCTTTCCCAAATGAATGGATAGCTTATTATCCACTAGCCATTCACTTAGGAAAGTCAGTTCGTGTCCAAGAGTTTCCTCTATGACAGAAACCGATGTACCTGAGACCAATAATGCTGAATCATCAGCATAAAGAATTAATCTGCATGATACAGCTGCCTCCATATCGTTTACGTATATTAGGAATAGCAATGGTCCCAAGATGGATCCCTGCGGTACTCCGCAGGGAACCACCATGGGATCTGAAAAAATACCATCAACTTCATCGTTTCATTCCAAATAACTGTGATTTAAAACAAATTAGAAACGATTATAGTCGTGCATAGCGCCCAAAAGTGTTAAGAGCCATCAATAAACACACTGCAATTAGTACTACCCTCTTAACAAACTCAGACGGTATCACCAACGCTGACCAGGGGCGGATCCAGGATTTGGAAAAGGAGGGGGCACAGGGGGTCTGGAGGCTCGCCCCCATGATTTTGTTGGCTCATTTCGGGGACTTTTTAAAGAATTTGGCGCAAAAAAGGGTGGGCGTACGCCTTCCTGCGCCCCCTCTGGATCAGCCTCTGTTGACTCAATGCTGGGTCAACATCAGAGATCATGAGTCAGCGTGAATTAAGGAGCTGTAAAGTGATAGGCGTGAATCGGTCATTTTGTACATAATTTTCATTAAAAAAATGTTTCACTATAGCAATAAATACGCAAAATAATGTAGACTACTTCACTACTACCATAAATACGCATTTTTGCGAGTAGACATACTACGTTGTTTTGATTTACGTTCATCATTTTTAGGGTCATGTTTAAAGGGGTGCCATAACAGCCTCCCCCCCCCCCTATAAATTACCGATTTTTATATTTGTTTTGAAGTTTTTCTTGATGCAGTACACACTTTGACAAAACTAAACATGGCATTCAGACATTATTGATAAAGTCTACAAATCTACTGTTTTAAAGTTATGTAGTGTCTATAGGCCTACTATAATACTAGTAATAATAATAATAATATTATCTTTATTTCAAGAGGGTAAACCCAATGAGCATACACCCATCTTCCTTGGGGCCCTCAAAACATCATATATACAAAATACATTATATATACAAAATACATGAAATGAATATAAACAGAAAAATATAATGTATAGTATGTACAGACAAACATGATGAACGAAGAACAATAGAATACTAATTTTACTATGGTTCTTGACTATATACGTTAAAGGTAGTTAGCTTAGATATATATATATTTTATTGACATGGTTAGTTTGGATGTAATCACATACAGAATTAAAATATTAGGTGGAATTGACATAATAAAACACAGGATGATTTGAAAATAAAAATGTTGACTAGATAAAGTATAATTAACTGGCATTAACAAGATATTAAGAAAGAAATCAAATAGCTACTAGGTATATTAAACATATGATATGTAGTAGCAAAAATACTATGGAAAGCGTAGAAACCTAAAGATAGATAGATTTGCATAATTATGTTTAAACAAGTATGTATTAAAAACTTCATTATCCCACGTCCTCCCAGCAGAATCGAGACGTCAACCCAGCGCCGGTCAAATGCTGGCCAAGTCCGGCACCCTCCCAACACCAGGCAAAAGCCCCGCGCCTGCCAGGAACAATAATACAGCTATAGTATGATTATATATATATACAGGTCTTGTGAAATTACTTGAAATTATTTGTATTTTTTTTCTTCTAATGTTTTTTTAATATAAAATTGTTTGAATTTAGCAAATGTTTCAGATTTTTTTATATTCTCTGGTAGTGCATTCCAAATAATTACGCCTGTATAGGAAAAAGATTTGTGATGTGTTCTAGGAACGAATAATTTGATCTGAGGGAATATTTTGAGTGATCTTTAATATTAGTAAACAGTGTCTGTATAAATTGGGGTGCACTATCAGTTACAGCTTTATAGACTAGACTAACCTGTTTAAATTTTACGATCTCATCAAAGGGTAACCATTTGAGCTCTTGAAACATGTGTTTGCTTGGTGCTAAAGGAGGTGCTTCTAATATTAATCTTGCAGCTTTCTTTTGAATTTTAATTATCTTGCTTTGATTTTCTTTTGAACAAACGCCCCAAACTCAGCTGCAATATTCAATTAGTGGTTTGCCATAATAATCATAAAATTTAATTCTAATTTCTAATGGTGAATATTTTCTAATTTTCTTAAGAATAAATAATCTATAAGAGGTGCATTTTTGAACCTGAGCAACCTGCATACACCAAGAAAGTGTTTTATCTACATTAACACCTAATAATTTAGTACTATCTACTTCATTAATCATTGTATTGCTTATCTTTACATTTTCAAATTGGTTGTTAGCCTTTTGTTGAGAATTTGGTTGACTATTTGAGATAAATAACGTTTTAGTTTTTTCTATGCTCAATACCATTTTGTTACTTATGCACCATCTATCCAAACTATTTGCACAGTTTTGCAATTTATCAATTATTTCATGTTTGGATCTGTTTCCTGCACTCGCAACGGCATCGTTTGCAAATAAATTTATGTCGCTTAAGTGTTCTTCTAGAGATATATCGTTAATGAATACAAGAAACAGGAGTGGCCCAAGCATAGATCCTTGGGGCACTCCGGATTTAATTTTTAGTGGGTCTGACTTTGTACCATTTATTTCCACCAACTGTTCCCTATTATTGAGGTAAGATTTGACTTTGTAGTGGGTCTACATCCAGTAAGCCTATATGGACATAATATGATAGATTTTCAATGATGAACCTGGATCTTGCCCGACATGCAGTTATAAGTGTTGTAGTATGTGGCAGTCAATGTGCTAAATCAATAATTAGCAAGCCTAAAATTTATATCCACCCAGTGTGACAACTGATTCACTTTCTGTAGATTCCACACTGATAATTCACTGATAATACTGACGTTGCATATGGAGTTTAGTGTGGTAAGCCTATACTGTGATCCCTTAGCTATCCTTATCTCAGGAACAATTTAAAAAAAGATAAAGTCCAAGTCGCGATTCTAGTGCTTAGGTCTCAAATGGTCTTAAAGCGACATTATCAGGCAAACAAAACTTCAAAAATCTTCATAGACAAGAATTGCAGAAGTCTTTTAAATTTTGAGTTGCTGTGGCAACGTTAAAAGTGTACCTAAAACCCCGTTTATCAGTTATTCTTGTATTTCTTATTTTGGACGGACATGCATGTCTGAAAATAAATCACGGCTTTATTTATTTTTCAACTGGTAAAAATAAAGGGCAACACAAAATTTAAAAAAAACTAGTCTATGGGAATGTTGACATATTCTGTGAAACGCAGAGACGTTACTCTGTGAAAACAAGGTTATATAACACCCCCTCCCCCATACTTCATTCTGTGAAACGCAGTGACGTCACTCGGTGAAAACAAGGTTATATAAGAACCCTCCCCCATACTTAATTATATTAGCCAGCTCGGTAAAAACAAAGGAGGTCGAGGTCATTGAGTTTCACAGAATTATGAATATGTCAAGGAGCCAAAATAAAAATGAGCTTTTAGCCTGATTGTGTAGGTTTTATATTTAATTTGTCACTCGTTTTCAGTAATTTTATCAACTTTGATCCGCATCTTGAAGTGTAACGGCCCTGATACCATGCTGTATTTTCCATCCACAACCAACAGATGGTCGAATATGACATTAATCACAAATTAGCTGTAGACATATAATGCTTTTTCATGCAGTCCTACGAGATAAGCTACATAGGCTATTTGCGCAATTACCCAATAGAAAATTTTTAAAAACTCAATGCAATGCATTGCATTACCATACCAGATTAAAATGATGATTAGCCTACTCAATTCACTCTAATATTTCTGCGTATGATGCACAATTTGGACTAATAACCACAGCATGTCATCAAGCCATGGATCACTTTCACAATAGTAATTTGTTATGACAATACAGATTATATATTGTATATATGCGTTTATGTGCAATGTTTTAATACTACATTTTGTGTTCGTGTATAGGCCTATTAACCATTCACACCCCACACTTGAATATGTTGTGGGTAATAATATATTTTTTTTCTCTAGAATACAGATTTTTCAAATGTCTTAGGAAATAATTTTCTTTCGTCAATAAGGCTCTAGATTGCAGAAAAATCTAGGGAAGGGGCATGTCCCCAGACCCCCCCCCCCCCCCCCCCCCTAGATGGCGAGCCCCTACACATCGCGCAATATCATGAATATGGAGATGATCAATCTGTCCTCTTCCATTGATATTTGTTGAGCCCCCTCTATCAAGAATTCCTGGGCACGCCCTTGAGTGTTCATCCACAGTTGGCGAGCGTCCAGTAAAATATTGTCTATTGCATCATAAGTAGGCACATAGTTGACCTAACAATCACTGATAAAAATAATTGTAAGGCTTTTAAATTTGCAAATCAAATCTCCTCGCGAAAATCACAAAAATTAATTAAAACATCGCAAATATTACAATATTACGTACAATATTACGTATTTACATTGTACATGCGTTTGAACAAAGTCGATTCTTAGAGTTAAATTTTCAAACAAATTGTAGTTCCAGTGAGGATGCAGAATAGCCAATGCACCGAACATACCAGTTATCATCGCCAGGGTCGCAGTCTTTTGGGCTTGGGAGTAACTCACATGGTATGCCAAATTATCATTATACTGATCATTGTTCTGAACTTCTGATAATTCGTAGAATGACAACTGACATTAAATTGAATACACACCCATCCCCGACATGGACCTTAAATATACTTGGACCCATTACTATTTCCAACTGATGTCAATGACATGAAATCAGCTGTGAGATGTAAATTAATCCTAAATGCAGATGCCTCAGTGCTTTTGGTTTCAGGTAAAAACATTAACCTTATACAGAATTATCTAGAGCGAACAACTCTAGGAAGTAAGTAAATGGCTGGTCGACAACAGGCCTACATGGTTGTCTCTATATCTCGGGAAAACCGAATTAATTTCATTTGGATCTCCACAAAAATCTACATATATTGATTTGTGAGACACATTCTTGAGCAAAACATGAAGTTAATATGAGGACGTGATTTTGGACCAATCTATAAATGGCTATGATATTGCTACATACATTTTAAAAAAAGGGAGCTGTTGTTTTAAAAAAATATTTAGACAATATTTGAATTTTTCCTCAAGGAGATTTTTGACATTGGCATTGGTACAATGTCATTTTGAATATGCCTTCAGAAATCCTACAAGCAATAAAGACTCCAAAATAAATTCATAACCCCCTAGATATCACATAGGTATAAAAAAAATTACAGTGGTTTCCTGTTAATGCACGAGTGAGCCAGACACAGTTGAATAATATGCACAGAATTGTCCCTGAAGATGTCCCTCTTCACTTAAAGGAGGGTGATTCAATGGACTACATTTCATTGGCATTATACATAGTCTAGGATCTGTCATACTGCCTAGAATGAACTATTTTGGTTCTAAATCTTTTCAATAAGCTGTAATGCATTCTCATCTCACATAAATCACATTAATTGTCTGATTGGTTCTAAAACAGCTGTCAAGAGGTGCATGGCAGATAAATTGGTTTATTTCGAAGTAGATAGGCCTATTTGTATTTATTAATAATTTATTTAGATGGCTTATTTACTGTTTTTAACAGTTAGTGAGTTATAAGTAAGTTGTGTTGTGTAAGTGTGTGTTATTTATGAATAAATAATGAATCGATGTATTTCTACAGATTTATTCAGTTTTTGAGTAGGCCTAATTTGTATTTATATTATTTATATTTAAGACACATAATACATGTATTACATGTACAAGTATTCTAGTCCAGAATATGGTTTATAGAATAAGAATGTTATTCATGTACTTTGCCGTGTTGGGTAGACTCGTCTTTAGGATCGCCATGGCAACAAGTGTTCTTTCAGAAATAGCTTTCAGTGTTTTTATCCCTGGTGATTTTATGACGGCATACTCAGTGTATTCTTACTGTATACTGATCTATGTTTCAGTGTTTTATTTTCATTGAATAAATCAAATCAATTTAATATATCACGAGAATCCATTACTTTTAGCTGACATATGTAGGCCTATACATGCATAAACTGAATCAAAGTAGGTGTTTCGTCATGATTCGCTGAGTACATATTGTAGACTCACCCGCATGCTCAGCATGGTCAACGTCCAGAGGTGTGGGGTCCGCCTCAATGTATAGATAAGTGAAGCGAAATATGAATAAGGTGCGAAACGTCTTTCAAAATTATGATTATGGGGCGGTCGAAACGTCTTTCTGAACTATGACCACGGAGGCGAAACGACTTTCTTATGTAGGCCTATAGGGCGGGGGCGGAACGTCTTTCCTAGGAAGCCTATGGCCAGCACAGAACATACAAGTATATTTCTATGATGGCCAGTATGGGGCGAAAGGTCTCAAAAAATAATTGTGCGAACTGACTACGGCGCGAAAAGTCTGTGCCCCATGCTGGCTAACAAGTAACAAGTTACAAGTAGAGAGTGGCTTTTGCTATGCTATGCTATCCTAAGTTTTATTCTAAGGCTATATGTCATGTACATATATTCCCGGTAGGCCTATTCCTATCTTATCAATTAATCAATTTGGGCCAATTTGCAAACGCGTTGTAAATCTAAACTTATTTTATTACAGTTTTTTTCGAATAGACCCATTTGTTTGATGGTAGGCAAGGAAAAGATGACAGGTAACAGACATGCTGGATTGATTTGCCAGACCAGTTAATTCATGATATTGGTGCGTGAGTATTATGAATCAAGTTGTCATAAAATATCATCGCTAATTGAGCAATACTAAAATTAATACCCAATTTGTTTTGATGCCAGTGAAATTAATTTTATGTAGTCTAGGCCGAAAGTGCAAGTTTTTGATATCTGAGTGTAAACACGGATATCAAGAAAATACTCGTTTTACCAGCAGAGCTGTTCACGTCGTAGAATCACTTTTCGACTTTAATTCTGGAAGTCGGCGTGACGTCACAGACCTGTACCGCGTGGGGCATCATATGATAAACAAAATGTTTCGTTTAATTATCCGTTATGCTGTCCTTTTTACAAAACAGGTCCGAAAATTGTATGCTAACTTCTTCCGTTTTGAGCTACCTCCCTTGTGGGTAAAAAGGTGCAGATATGCCCAGATCTCCATAATTTTTTCGCCCATTCCCAGAAAAGACACAAAACATTATCACCCCATGTATCCATCTGAAATCTCACAACACAATTATACCTCATCACGCATAAAGAAAACAACGTAGGGGGGGGGGGCTACGTGTGCTTGCAAATCATCCACAAAATTACAATATTCCTGTATTTTGTTAGTTCATCAGAAGCGGAAACAACCACATAAAGCAGTTATTTATGTACATGTACAAACTCTCCAGTCAGTAGCCACCCCTTGGATTTTGGCCCATTTAGGGTGGTGAGACCATATGGGTACATGCCCTTGGGGGCTTCTTCCATCTGATTGAAGCGACACATGGTGAATGGCTTTTCATCACTAAAGATATAACTATGATAATTATACACTTACCTCTCAGTACATAGTTTTTCGTCATTTAGTTAGTTTTCAATATTTACCAAAGTACGGGAATAATTAAGGTTATTACTATTAGGCTTATTATCATGATTATGCCCCCAAAATGTAGTTTTCTGTCATTTTTATTTAGTTTTCAATCTTTACTAAATGACAGGAAATCCGAATTATTACTATTAGGGTTGTTATTATTATGCTCCCAATCTGTAGTTCTCTAGCTGTCATTTAGTTAGTTTTCAATCTTTACTAAATGACGGAAGTTATTAGGCTTATTATTATGCCCCCGATCTGTACACGTAGTTTTCCGTCATTTAGCTTATCGATCTTGTATATCTCTCCATAATTGATATGTGGCGGCTTAGGTGCATTATTTAGTGTCACGGCCTGTTACACATCATAAATGGATTAACCCACGGCCCGATCATTTGGTAGTATACGTTAGCCTGGTTAACGTCACTCACACACAACTTCACATCACAAAAGAAATATTCCATACTGCATGACTGTCATTTAATAGTCTGGATTCTTTATTTCGTGATGTTTCATTGTGTGTGACGCTAACATATACTACTGAATGATAAGCTGGGAAGACTACATGCCACAGTCAAGAAACGGACTGGGACCTGTTAACATATCTACTCTGGGTACAGGCCCCGCCACTCTTAAAATGCCAAGATATCATCATTTTAATTCTTGTGTATATTAAGCATGTTGGAAAACCCCAAAAAACAAGCACCACCCTTCCCCCCTCCAAGAAGTCATTTTTCCGGCCGGGAATGTCCTCCCCCAGAGGCATTGAAGTAGTTTATTATGGGACCAGCTACACTTCCGTAAGCATTTTTTTCACAGAGAATAACTTTTGATTTTCTGATAGTATATATGTCTTGGCCTTCAAGACAAACGAGGGTGTCACTCTAGGAAGTGGTACATATTTTTTATTGGCATAAATTCAACGGCCATCTTGGATTTTAAACATTTGAAATAATAGGCCTAAAATGTGATGTTATACTTCATGTTTGACTAATTTGGGTATTCTGATTACGCTGGAGTGATTTTACGTTTCAAGGTCATCTAAAGGTCAAATCCAAGATGGCTGCCAATGTCCGATATGGAAATCACCCTTTTTTTACCAGTGACTACTGACGAATATGTTTTCTTCTTCTCTTCCTTGTTTTTATCCAGCCGAACTAGTTCCTGTCTCTGTGCCTCTACCTCTGGCAGGTTATAAAATAAGAAATTATTCTGCCTTCTCTGTCTGTCCATGATTTCCTTGTTTCTTTCTTCTATTTCAAGATTGACGGGGTACTGGGATGATTGCTAGTAGTAGTACTTTTTGGGATCTGTTACGTCTGTTGTATGCTATACTGTATGGTACTGAAGCACTAATCTACAGCCATTATCCAAGCTGCAACCTCCCAAGTTTCTGGCCAAAGGCCTAATCTTCGGGCGGATTGCCAGTGGAATACCCTGGTTCCTCCTTTCAACAGCGGTGCCAATGCAGCTCCCGTATCAGTGCGGGCACTGTCAGTGCAGTGTCACTACAGTGCAGGCATCTCTCACATAGGATGAATGGAATTATGGGGGTCAATCCCCTGGACATGCTCAGAACCCCTTATTGGGTCGAGTGAAGGAAAACACTCTCAACAACTCGCCATACCCTATCAACCCCAACCTCACGTCATCTTTGTCGTTTTTGGTTTCGATTTTGTCTCCCACTGCTTTTAGGCATTTTCCCATAGACGCACACAATTCAGCGCATCTTTCGGTTCTCAATCTTTTCTCAACCTTTTCATTACACTTAACTCAGTACCAATGCAACATTGGTGCGCTTTTGTGTAGTGCCTTTTATACTGATTCCTGAAGTTTAGTGCATTTTATGCATTGTCCATCACAACACCTCTCACATTAAAGTAGTTTGTCAAATTTACTTTATGTAACTTTACATGCAACACAGCTCTACAGTTCTTCGTCATCATCACTAGACTGCTATCGATCAGGACTTTAATTAATGATCCTTAGCTTTATTTCTTTAGTACTCCACAGGCAGTCAGTGAAGTTGTTTTAATACTGGTGTGATGTCATGAAGCTGTGGAGTATGTGTTACAAGGCGAGACTCTTTATTCTGTATCTTCTGTAACTGTTTTACTTTGGCTGATGGTATTGCTCCATGTAAAGAGCTACAGTAATCAAGCTGAGATTTTATGAGGGTTTGAACAGCATTCTCTGTGGCTCCTACCGTCAGATAACGTCTTGTTCATGACAGTTTGTAAAGGGGTCTTGTCGTACCCTACGTGTGCCGCCCGCCGTACGCCGACAGTTTCAGCTAGGCCTACTGCTCCAACATGGTCCAAAAGATTTAATTTATAGCAAGATTCACTTTTCCTTTACCAAAGATCATAAGTCAAAGGTCATAGGTCCAGTTCAAAGATTCAAAACAATCACAATAGTGCCCTGAAAACTGGTATATACAGGTTTCCAGGATCTGTGAATCTATCGGCATTGTCCGTTTTCATGTGCGACTGAAAACGGGGCTATCGCGGCTATCTTGATTTTATCAAATTTTAAAATTCCTTGTTAACGTGATAACTTGAAAAAAAATATTGGATCTTACCAATTTTTATGTGAAGTTACACATGAGTATGGAGATGGCCTGATTGGATTTTCTAGGCTATGACTGCCTTCTTTATTTTATCAATTTCATTCAATAAATCATTCTTATTTCCATATAAATGACTTGAAACGTGTTATATATAAGTTTTCGGGGTCTGCGAGTCTATTGTCATTGTCCGTTTTCATGTGCGACGGAAAACGAGGCTATATATACAACCATATTATTTTTATAAATTGTAATCAATCGTTCCTATTTTCGATTAAATGTCTTGAAACCTGGCATTTATAGGTTTTCTGGGTCTGCGAGTCTGTTTGTATTGTTCGTTTTTCGTGTAGGACCGAAAAGGAGGATATGGCGGCCATCTTGATTTTAATTTTAATCAATTCTTCTTATTTTCAGTTAAATGCCTTGAAACCTGGTAGGGCCTATATAATAGGTTTTCGGGGTCGGAAAATATATTGGCATTGTCCATTTTCATTGAGTGTTGGCATAGCATATTGGCAGCAGTTGTGTGATATTTGTGGCCATTTTGGGTCACTACATCAGCCGAGGTTTTTTTAATGCTGGTACGGTATTTTTCTACCTGTTGTACTATATTACGATAATGTCACAATATTATTGTTAAAATCAGCCAATCGAAGTTCTTCACATTGGGAAAATAAGTAAATAATATTATATCAATTTATTACTTTCTATCATGTCTATGGAATAATAACTACTATGGCATGTCTGAAAATAAATCACGGCTTTATTTATTTTTCAACTGGTAAAAATAAAGGGCAACACAAAATTTAAAAAAAACTAGTCTATGGGAATGTTGACATATTCTGTGAAACGCAGAGACGTTACTCTGTGAAAACAAGGTTATATAACACCCCCTCCCCCATACTTCATTCTGTGAAACGCAGTGACGTCACTCGGTGAAAACAAGGTTATATAAGAACCCTCCCCCATACTTAATTATATTAGCCAGCTCGGTAAAAACAAAGGAGGTCGAGGTCATTGAGTTTCACAGAATTATGAATATGTCAAGGAGCCAAAATAAAAATGAGCTTTTAGCCTGATTGTGTAGGTTTTATATTTAATTTGTCACTCGTTTTCAGTAATTTTATCAACTTTGATCCGCATCTTGAAGTGTAACGGCCCTGATACCATGCTGTATTTTCCATCCACAACCAACAGATGGTCGAATATGACATTAATCACAAATTAGCTGTAGACATATAATGCTTTTTCATGCAGTCCTACGAGATAAGCTACATAGGCTATTTGCGCAATTACCCAATAGAAAATTTTTAAAAACTCAATGCAATGCATTGCATTACCATACCAGATTAAAATGATGATTAGCCTACTCAATTCACTCTAATATTTCTGCGTATGATGCACAATTTGGACTAATAACCACAGCATGTCATCAAGCCATGGATCACTTTCACAATAGTAATTTGTTATGACAATACAGATTATATATTGTATATATGCGTTTATGTGCAATGTTTTAATACTACATTTTGTGTTCGTGTATAGGCCTATTAACCATTCACACCCCACACTTGAATATGTTGTGGGTAATAATATATTTTTTTTCTCTAGAATACAGATTTTTCAAATGTCTTAGGAAATAATTTTCTTTCGTCAATAAGGCTCTAGATTGCAGAAAAATCTAGGGAAGGGGCATGTCCCCAGACCCCTCCCCCTAGATGGCGAGCCCCTACACATCGCGCAATATCATGAATATGGAGATGATCAATCTGTCCTCTTCCATTGATATTTGTTGAGCCCCCTCTATCGAGAATTCCTGGGCACGCCCTTGAGTGTTCATCCACAGTTGGCGAGCGTCCAGTAAAATATTGTCTATTGCATCATAAGTAGGCACATAGTTGACCTAACAATCACTGATAAAAATAATTGTAAGGCTTTTAAATTTGCAAATCAAATCTCCTCGCGAAAATCACAAAAATTAATTAAAACATCGCAAATATTACGTACAATATTACGTATTTACATTGTACATGCGTTTGAACAAAGTCGATTCTTAGAGTTAAATTTTCAAACAAATTGTAGTTCCAGTGAGGATGCAGAATAGCCAATGCACCGAACATACCAGTTATCATCGCCAGGGTCGCAGTCTTTTGGGCTTGGGAGTAACTCACATGGTATGCCAAATTATCATTATACTGATCATTGTTCTGAACTTCTGATAATTCGTAGAATGACAACTGACATTAAATTGAATACACACCCATCCCCGACATGGACCTTAAATATACTTGGACCCATTACTATTTCCAACTGATGTCAATGACATGAAATCAGCTGTGAGATGTAAATTAATCCTAAATGCAGATGCCTCAGTGCTTTTGGTTTCAGGTAAAAACATTAACCTTATACAGAATTATCTAGAGCGAACAACTCTAGGAAGTAAGTAAATGGCTGGTCGACAACAGGCCTACATGGTTGTCTCTATATCTCGGGAAAACCGAATTAATTTCATTTGGATCTCCACAAAAATCTACATATATTGATTTGTGAGACACATTCTTGAGCAAAACATGAAGTTAATATGAGGACGTGATTTTGGACCAATCTATAAATGGCTATGATATTGCTACATACATTTTAAAAAAAGGGAGCTGTTGTTTTAAAAAAATATTTAGACAATATTTGAATTTTTCCTCAAGGAGATTTTTGACATTGGCATTGGTACAATGTCATTTTGAATATGCCTTCAGAAATCCTACAAGCAATAAAGACTCCAAAATAAATTCATAACCCCCTAGATATCACATAGGTATAAAAAAAAATTACAGTGGTTTCCTGTTAATGCACGAGTGAGCCAGACACAGTTGAATAATATGCACAGCATTGTCCCTGAAGATGTCCCTCTTCACTTAAAGGAGGGTGATTCAATGGACTACATTTCATTGGCATTATACATAGTCTAGGATCTGTCATACTGCCTAGAATGAACTATTTTGGTTCTAAATTTTTTCAATAAGCTGTAATGCATTCTCATCTCACATAAATCACATTAATTGTCTGATTGGTTCTAAAACAGCTGTCAAGAGGTGCATGGCAGATAAATTGGTTTATTTCGAAGTAGATAGGCCTATTTGTATTTATTAATAATTTATTTAGATGGCTTATTTACTGTTTTTAACAGTTAGTGAGTTATAAGTAAGTTGTGTTGTGTAAGTGTGTGTTATTTATGAATAAATAATGAATCGATGTATTTCTACAGATTTATTCAGTTTTTGAGTAGGCCTAATTTGTATTTATATTATTTATATTTAAGACACATAATACATGTATTACATGTACAAGTATTCTAGTCCAGAATATGGTTTATAGAATAAGAATGTTATTCATGTACTTTGCCGTGTTGGGTAGACTCGTCTTTAGGATCGCCATGGCAACAAGTGTTCTTTCAGAAATAGCTTTCAGTGTTTTTATCCCTGGTGATTTTATGACGGCATACTCAGTGTATTCTTACTGTATACTGATCTATGTTTCAGTGTTTTATTTTCATTGAATAAATCAAATCAATTTAATATATCACGAGAATCCATTACTTTTAGCTGACATATGTGGGCCTATACATGCATAAACTGAATCAAAGTAGGTGTTTCGTCATGATTCGCTGAGTACATATTGTAGACTCACCCGCATGCTCAGCATGGTCAACGTCCAGAGGTGTGGGGTCCGCCTCAATGTATAGATAAGTGAAGCGAAATATGAATAAGGTGCGAAACGTCTTTCAAAATTATGATTATGGGGCGGTCGAAACGTCTTTCTGAACTATGACCACGGAGGCGAAACGACTTTCTTATGTAGGCCTATAGGGCGGGGGCGGAACGTCTTTCCTAGGAAGCCTATGGCCAGCACAGAACATACAAGTATATTTCTATGATGGCCAGTATGGGGCGAAAGGTCTCAAAAAATAATTGTGCGAACTGACTACGGCGCGAAAAGTCTGTGCCCCATGCTGGCTAACAAGTAACAAGTTACAAGTAGAGAGTGGCTTTTGCTATGCTATGCTATCCTAAGTTTTATTCTAAGGCTATATGTCATGTAGGGGAGAGGCGGGTTAGTTGAGCCACTTTTTACAATATTTTATCTGGTGTTTTCCCAGTTGATCGCAGAATGGTTGGGATAGTTTAAAAACATGGCTATATATTACATATATATTAAAAATCAATGAAAGCTGAAAAGAACAATTTAAAAAAAAGTTATGGATGCACAACTGAGAGTGGTGAAAGTGGCTCAACTAACCCGCTGTATGGGGTAAGTTGTGCCAAGCAAGGGGGTAAGTTGATCACCTATGGTAAAAATTCACAATTGACAAATGTACATGCCAAAATGTTATTTTTTGTCCAGAAAATGCAAAAATAAAAAAATTAATACTTCTGTTCATCACATAAGGGTCAAATTTGTTGACAAATCTCCTCCAAGTCCCAAGTAATATAATCGGCATTATAGCCTGTATTGATGAATGGATCATTGTTTTCTTGTATTTATTAAGAAGATATATACTATTATTATGTGTCTTTATTATATTGACCTATTATATGATGTCATTTGTTACACTATATCACATTCTATAATAATATATCATTCCCATTGGGGTATGATGAGCCATGTCGAGTGGGGTTAGTTGATCCACATTCTGTTATATGTATTTACCTACTGGGGTAAGATGAGCCATGAATGGGGTTAATTGAGCCGGTTGATCAACTTACCCCATCTTATTTGGCTCAACTTACCCCACAACAGCCATATTGTATAAAATGTAAAATTTTGTGACATTTCAATGATCCAAGTTGAGTGCTACATTGACATAGGCTATCTTTATGTATTTGACTGCCTAGCCCTATAGCAAGAATTTACAGAATCCCTACTGCTCCCGTAATATGAATGCAAACATTATAATATCTGAATTCTACTGACTACAGCGAAAAATGCATGTTTGAACCACAAAACTCCCTATCTGCAAATTGATCTGTGCTCACAACGTGGCCATGTAAATAATATCACTTTTAATCACCAGGTGGTGTTGAAACTTCCTTAAAATCCCATGCGTAGACATGCGAGGGGGTGGATCAACTAACCCTGTGGCTCAACTAACCCGACTCTCCCCTACATATATTCCCGGTAGGCCTATTCCTATCTTATCAATTAATCAATTTGGGCCAATTTGCAAACGCGTTGTAAATCTAAACTTATTTTATTACAGTTTTTTTCGAATAGACCCATTTGTTTGATGGTAGGCAAGGAAAAGATGACAGGTTACAGACATGCTGGATTGATTTGCCAGACCAGTTAATTCATGATATTGGTGCGTGAGTATTATGAATCAAGTTGTCATAAAATATCATCGCTAATTGAGCAATACTAAAATTAATACCCAATTTGTTTTGATGCCAGTGAAATTAATTTTATGTAGTCTAGGCCGAAAGTGCAAGTTTTTGATATCTGAGTGTAAACAAGGATATCAAGAAAATACTCGTTTTACCAGCAGAGCTGTTCACGTCGTAGAATCACTTTTCGACTTTAATTCTGGAAGTCGGCGTGACGTCACAGACCTGTACCGCGTGGGGCATCATATGATAAACAAAATGTTTCGTTTAATTATCCGTTATGCTGTCCTTTTTACAAAACAGGTCCGAAAATTGTATGCTAACTTCTTCCGTTTTGAGCTACCTCCCTTGTGGGTAAAAAGGTGCAGATATGCCCAGATCTCCATAATTTTTTCGCCCATTCCCAGAAAAGACACAAAACATTATCACCCCATGTATCCATCTGAAATCTCACAACACAATTATACCTCATCACGCATAAAGAAAACAACGTAGGGGGGGGGGGGCTACGTGTGCTTGCAAATCATCCACAAAATTACAATATTCCTGTATTTTGTTAGTTCATCAGAAGCGGAAACAACCACATAAAGCAGTTATTTATGTACATGTACAAACTCTCCAGTCAGTAGCCACCCCTTGGATTTTGGCCCATTTAGGGTGGTGAGACCATATGGGTACATGCCCTTGGGGGCTTCTTCCATCTGATTGAAGCGACACATGGTGAATGGCTTTTCATCACTAAAGATATAACTATGATAATTATACACTTACCTCTCAGTACATAGTTTTTCGTCATTTAGTTAGTTTTCAATATTTACCAAAGTACGGGGATAATTAAGGTTATTACTATTAGGCTTATTATCATGATTATGCCCCCAAAATGTAGTTTTCTGTCATTTTTATTTAGTTTTCAATCTTTACTAAATGACAGGAAATCCGAATTATTACTATTAGGGTTGTTATTATTATGCTCCCAATCTGTAGTTCTCTAGCTGTCATTTAGTTAGTTTTCAATCTTTACTAAATGACGGAAGTTATTAGGCTTATTATTATGCCCCCGATCTGTACACGTAGTTTTCCGTCATTTAGCTTATCGATCTTGTATATCTCTCCATAATTGATATGTGGCGGCTTAGGTGCATGATTTAGTGTCACAATGACGACCCAAGTAACATGAGTAAGCAATGTTCTTACAATGTTGCATGATATGACGGCCGAGCTAACACGACTGTGCTAATCACTCGACAACATCGGCCCGACGTTGTTACTGTGAGGGACAGGTCCGCAACACTGAAGGACTCTGGGTTAAAATTAGCGTCACGGCCTGTTACACATCATAAATGGATTAACCCACGGCCCGATCATTTGGTAGTATACGTTAGCCTGGTTAACGTCACTCACACAAAACTTCACATCACAAAAGAAATATTCCATACTGCATGACTGTCATTTAATAGTCTGGATTCTTTATTTCGTGATGTTTCATTGTGTGTGACGCTAACATATACTACTGAATGATAAGCTGGGAAGACTACATGCCACAGTCAAGAAACGGACTGGGACCTGTTAACATATCTACTCTGGGTACAGGCCCCGCCACTCTTAAAATGCCAAGATATCATCATTTTAATTCTTGTGTATATTAAGCATGTTGGAAAACCCAAAAAAACAAGCACCACCCTTCCCCCCTCCAAGAAGTCATTTTTCCGGCCGGGAATGTCCTCCCCCAGAGGCATTGAAGTAGTTTATTATGGGACCAGCTACACTTCCGTAAGCATTTTTTTCACAGAGAATAACTTTTGATTTTCTGATAGTATATATGTCTTGGCCTTCAAGACAAACGAGGGTGTCACTCTAGGAAGTGGTACATATTTTTTATTGGCATAAATCCAACGGCCATCTTGGATTTTAAACATTTGAAATAATAGGCCTAAAATGTGATGTTATACTTCATGTTTGACTAATTTGGGTATTCTGATTACGCTGGAGTGATTTTACGTTTCAAGGTCATCTAAAGGTCAAATCCAAGATGGCTGCCAATGTCCGATATGGAAATCACCCTTTTTTTACCAGTGACTACTGACGAATATGTTTTCTTCTTCTCTTCCTTGTTTTTATCCAGCCGAACTAGTTCCTGTCTCTGTGCCTCTACCTCTGGCAGGTTATAAAATAAGAAATTATTCTGCCTTCTCTGTCTGTCCATGATTCCCTTGTTTCTTTCTTCTATTTCAAGATTGACGGGGTACTGGGATGATTGCTAGTAGTAGTACTTTTTGGGATCTGTTACGTCTGTTGTATGCTATACTGTATGGTACTGAAGCACTAATCTACAGCCATTATCCAAGCTGCAACCTCCCAAGTTTCTGGCCAAAGGCCTAATCTTCGGGCGGATTGCCAGTGGAATACCCTGGTTCCTCCTTTCAACAGCGGTGCCAATGCAGCTCCCGTATCAGTGCGGGCACTGTCAGTGCAGTGTCACTACAGTGCAGGCATCTCTCACATAGGATGAATGGAATTATGGGGGTCAATCCCCTGGACATGCTCAGAACCCCTTATTGGGTCGAGTGAAGGAAAACACTCTCAACAACTCGCCATACCCTATCAACCCCAACCTCACGTCATCTTTGTCGTTTTTGGTTTCGATTTTGTCTCCCACTGCTTTTAGGCATTTTCCCATAGACGCACACAATTCAGCGCATCTTTCGGTTCTCAATCTTTTCTCAACCTTTTCATTACACTTAACTCAGTACCAATGCAACATTGGTGCGCTTTTGTGTAGTGCCTTTTATACTGATTCCTGAAGTTTAGTGCATTTTATGCATTGTCCATCACAACACCTCTCACATTAAAGTAGTTTGTCAAATTTACTTTATGTAACTTTACATGCAACACAGCTCTACAGTTCTTCGTCATCATCACTAGACTGCTATCGATCAGGACTTTAATTAATGATCCTTAGCTTTATTTCTTTAGTACTCCACAGGCAGTCAGTGAAGTTGTTTTAATACTGGTGTGATGTCATGAAGCTGTGGAGTATGTGTTACAAGGCGAGACTCTTTATTCTGTATCTTCTGTAACTGTTTTACTTTGGCTGATGGTATTGCTCCATGTAAAGAGCTACAGTAATCAAGCTGAGATTTTATGAGGGTTTGAACAGCATTCTCTGTGGCTCCTACCGTCAGATAACGTCTTGTTCATGACAGTTTGTAAAGGGGTCTTGTCGTACCCTACGTGTGCCGCCCGCCGTACGCCGACAGTTTCAGCTAGGCCTACTGCTCCAACATGGTCCAAAAGATTTAATTTATAGCAAGATTCACTTTTCCTTTACCAAAGATCATAAGTCAAAGGTCATAGGTCCAGTTCAAAGATTCAAAACAATCACAATAGTGCCCTGAAAACTGGTATATACAGGTTTCCAGGATCTGTGAATCTATCGGCATTGTCCGTTTTCATGTGCGACTGAAAACGGGGCTATCGCGGCTATCTTGATTTTATCAAATTTTAAAATTCCTTGTTAACGTGATAACTTGAAAAAAAATATTGGATCTTACCAATTTTTATGTGAAGTTACACATGAGTATGGAGATGGCCTGATTGGATTTTCTAGGCTATGACTGCCTTCTTTATTTTATCAATTTCATTCAATAAATCATTCTTATTTCCATATAAATGACTTGAAACGTGTTATATATAAGTTTTCGGGGTCTGCGAGTCTATTGTCATTGTCCGTTTTCATGTGCGACGGAAAACGAGGCTATATATACAACCATATTATTTTTATAAATTGTAATCAATCGTTCCTATTTTCGATTAAATGTCTTGAAACCTGGCATTTATAGGTTTTCTGGGTCTGCGAGTCTGTTTGTATTGTTCGTTTTTCGTGTAGGACCGAAAAGGAGGATATGGCGGCCATCTTGATTTTAATTTTAATCAATTCTTCTTATTTTCAGTTAAATGCCTTGAAACCTGGTAGGGCCTATATAATAGGTTTTCGGGGTCGGAAAATATATTGGCATTGTCCATTTTCATTGAGTGTTGGCATAGCATATTGGCAGCAGTTGTGTGATATTTGTGGCCATTTTGGGTCACTACATCAGCCGAGGTTTTTTTAATGCTGGTACGGTATTTTTCTACCTGTTGTACTATATTACGATAATGTCACAATATTATTGTTAAAATCAGCCAATCGAAGTTCTTCACATTGGGAAAATAAGTAAATAATATTATATCAATTTATTACTTTCTATCATGTCTATGGAATAATAACTACTATGGCATGAAATTGACGATGATATTATATTAACACATGGTATTTGTTTTTGTTTCAGATAACAGTCGTCCCCAGATTTGAATACTGCCCCAGTAAGCATGGCAGCAGATACTACATACTCCGCTGACCAAATAGAGCAGCTACTTCGCTGCCCCATATGCCTAGATCGTCTTTCTAGTCCGAAGATATTGCCATGCCAGCACACTTTCTGTAAATCTCCTTGCTTAGAAGGTCTTATAAGTGTAGGGGATCGTAAGCTAAGGTGTCCCGAGTGTAGAAAGGAACACTTTGTACCTCATGGTGGTGCTGCAGGGTACCCTACAAACATTACTATTACAGGCTTTCTAGATTTGCCTGTACAAGATACACCTCGAGATATACCCAATCCACAAGAATTAGCAGCAGCACATGAATCAGGTTCAGAACAACAATGCGGCGTTTGCGAGGTGCATGCTCAAACAGTAAAATGTTTTCATTGCAATAAATTTGTATGTGAGGAATGCAAAAGATCTCATACAGGACAACTAAGGTTTGACGTTAGCAGGATTGTTGATCAGATTTGCAGAGGACTTCCCAAAGTGTCAAACTGTATTGCTGAGGTGGAGATAAAATTGGAAGTAACTAAACAAGGGTCTGAAAGAGTTAAAGGGGAAATTAGAAATGCTACTGAAAAATTCACAAAAGAATTACGCGACAGAGAGAAACTGCTTTGTAGTGAACTGGACACGCTGGTAAAAGCAGAGCAAAGATCTCTGAGACGACACCAAGAAAATTTAGAAATAGACTTTGCTACGCTTTCTAGCTACTGTGATTCTACAAAAAGCATGCTCAATCAAAATGAAATGACTATTCCAGAGGCTGATTTAGTAGCACTGAAAAGTCAGTGTTCTGAATACATGCAACAAATACGCCAAACTGATACTGAGACAATGCCAGAAGTACGTCAACCGTCATTTCATTTTGACGGGTCTTCACTTCAGACAGGCATAAACAATTTTGGACGAGTTAATATCGGTAATGCGGATGCTTCGAATGGTCAAGGAGATTTATCTGGACTTCAAGATCAAGCGGGAAGAGCTCGATGGTCAGATGTACCACGAGTAGACAGGCTCTACAGACAAATACCTACCCCTGATCAAACACCACAGCACACTCCTAGAAATGACCCAGTTGTGAACCCTGTCAATTCTCGTCATCCGTTGCCTCATCTGAGAAGCGATAATATTTTTGGTGGATCTCATTTTGTAAACTCTCATGACTACACTAGGAGAGCAGATGAATCAGCACACTCTAGATCTCGTAATAGCCCTCGCAGCACTGACTACATGTTTCGCATGGATACTTCAACTGATCAAGTGCAACAAATCTTGCAGGACATGGCCCAAGCAGAAAGTTTAGGAAACCGTAGCATTACCCCTAGAAGGAGCGCACCACCATCATATTCTCAACAAGACCGTGAACGAATGGGAGGTTTCATGGGTGGGGGTGGTGGTGGCGGCAGTGGTGGTGGTTCATTTGATGTATCGAATTATTCATTCAACCAGCAAAGCTCCTCAGTGTCACCTAGAGTACCACAAAGCAGTAGGAGGGATCTTTTGAGACAATTTTCCGAACGAAATGACAGAGCATCCAATACCCTGCCTGTCCCAGTTCCAATTGCCCGCCCTATTCGACCAGTTCGACCTGCGGATGCCTTTTTGATACCGATAGGAAGTGGACCAGTTACATCACTAAGGCAATCCACCGACCAGCCATCGAATCAAGTGAATCAAACAAGCGATCAATCAACAGATCAAAATAATACATCACCTATTAGTAACTTAGCCGCAATAGAAGAAAGGAATCCTACACCTTCGGCTGACATAGATACCACACGTGGTGACATATCCGATGGTGCACGGCAAAATGCAAATAATCAACCCATTGTGCCAACACCTCTAAATACAAATCCCGAAGTGGTTGCGTCTCCAATAGTAACACCTAGTAATACAGAAAGGAGTGCGCAGGGTAGAAGCTCTGGCGAAGGAGCTGAGGGTGGACCTGCTCCACAAGGAAGAGACTTATCTGTAACATTAGAACCCATACCTGAACAAGCTGAAGGTAGTTCTCAGCAAAATACTAGACACAGTACAGGGGGGCGCACTGTCTTCATTGATTATAAAACAAAAAGTCGGCCATTGTTTAAGATTGGTGACATTCGTGTTGGATCTGGTGGCAATGCTCATGGAAAATTTCGGTGGCCACGCGGTGTAGCGGCCTCACCTTCACCAAATGAAAGAATATTCGTAGCAGATAGTAGTAATCACAGGGTACAGATTTTTGATGGACAAGGTCAGTTTATATCTTGTTTTGGTTCTTATGGGGCAGGTGATGGCGAGATTGACTGCTTGGCTGGGATAGCTGTTACAAGTGAAGGACAACTTGTTATTGCTGATCGGTACAACCACAGAATCCAAATATTCAATAACGATGGCTCGTATTGTCGTAAGTTTGGAGGAGAAGGCGCAGGAGATGGTCAATTGAGTTATCCATGGGGAATCGCTGTAGATTCTTCCAATAATATATATGTGTGCGATAAAGAAAATCACCGAGTGCAGGTGTTTGATTTAAATGGTAGATTTGTCCGTAAATTTGGCAGTTTGGGTAGAAATGACGGTCAGCTAGAGAATCCCCACTATCTTAGCATCAGTCCTGATAACAAAGTACTTATCAGCGATACTAATAACCACAGAATACATGTATTCACGACAAGTGGACGATTTGTTCGAGTATTTGGTAAAAATGGCAGTCAAAGTGGCGAATTCAATTTTCCAAAAGGAATAGCTGTTGACCACAATGGGTTCATTATTGTTGCTGACAGTGGTAACAATCGTGTTCAGATTTTCCGTGCTGATGGCAGATTTTTCTGTAGTTTTGGAAGCCGGGGAAACAGCGATGGTAAATTTAAAGGAGTTGAAGGGTTGTGTGTAACTAGAAATGGCACCATAATGGTCTGTGACAAAGAAAACCACCGCATTCAAGTGTTTTGACCATTGAAAATATGTTACATAACGGATGACGTTAATTTACCCGACACTAACATGACTAAGTTTATGATTGTTATTGAGATAGGTTATTGATTGCACGTTGCTTGATGAAGATTAATCGACTACTGCACAAATTTGGCCTACTATATTATTGTTATACATGTATATTACTCTGGCAGCTGATGGTGGATTTGTATGCACTTTGATGTCCACACTTACAGTCTTCAGAAATCAATTTATTGGAGGTCATTGGACATTTTTTGTTAGATAACTCTTTTTCCACTGACGCCGAAATACATATACTGCTAATATCCAGACATTGGCATAATTATAGTTTCCCATCCCACCATATAACATAATACTCTATTGCATTGTCACATTCTACAACTTAAATAAGATTTAATAGGGGGCCTACAATTAAGATGACATATTCTTTCAATATTTAAAATGTAAGATGATATATGAGAAAGATCATTCACTTAATTGTGGCCAGATGCCCTGATTGACCAGGCACTATTTATTCATGCGACAGTGTCGAGATAATCTGATAATAGTATTCCATGTTCAGTTACAATATTATAAATGATAGAATAATATCTAGGTGTAACACTATAACGTTGATATAATACATGAAAACAGATCCACTTCGGCATGGGTATGAAGCAACAGATGCTGGCAAAACACTAATAATACATATAGAGAGGTGCACATGGGTTAAAAAACGAATCGAACGAACTGGGAACCATCTGTTCTTAGGGGCCGAACATCGAGCATTGCAGTTTCTAAAAAGTGTAAAAAACGAGCCTTAAAGTTTATATCTAGTGTAAAAAACGAAGTGTACTCGTTATAGAAAACGAACATTGACATCAGAATATTATAACTATCGAACGAATAAAGAACTTATTGTAGGGCCTCTGAACTGGAACATAGTACATGTAGGTAATGTAGCCCAGCCAGGAAAATGAATACTATGATATTATAAGGGCCAAGGTGACGTCTCCCTGCCCTCAACTGCCACAAATGAAAGCCGCGTGTTTATTCGCTGACAAAACGAGGTCATTCTGTGTAACCAAATCAGAAACTGAGGCGGAAATCTTATAAAAAATGAGCGCAATATCTTATAAATAATGAACTGAACACATTTTTCCCTTATAAAAAGTGAACAGTGAGGCCAAAAAATGGGTAAAAAGTGAACTAAGAATAATTCATAATTTCCAGGACCCATGTGTACCCCTATATAGTTCCGTCCAGGCCCGATGATTTGCTCCCACATACCAGTGGCGTATCCAGAATATGCAAGAGGAGGAGGCGTAAGCCACATTTTGGTTGAGAAAAGGGGTGTTAGCTTCACTTAATCCCCCCAAATGCATAAAAATGCAATATTTTCACTAATGAGGGGGGGGGGGCGTACGCCGGCTCCACCCTATGCTGGATCTGCCACTGCAGGCAATGCCCAACATCGTGTATTAGAACAAAAACGAGTACTTGGACATAAATGTGCCTAAAAATGAGTGTGTTGTGCTTTGTGGCTTTAATGAAAGAAAAAACTAGAAATCCACATAGTTAAATAACAATAAAAATTTACGATGTGCAAAATGTACAAAAGAGAACAATTACCATAATAAATAGTCGTAGCGGTTATTTTTATTATGTTGAAATCAGTTTTAAGCAAATATCTTTTTAAGGAAATATCTTTTAAACCAGTGATGTTAGGGTATAGGGTAGAGCCCCCGTAATGTGGTAATTGCTCCAATTTTGAAAGCGCAACAGTTCAAAAGATACAATAACGCCTGGTGGTGGTAATTCGCTTAGGCGGGGGGGGGGTGTATTTTACCTATTTCGGCGTCAGTGGCAAATGCGTCACCTACAAAAAAATGCTCTATGATCTCCAATATTGAAGCGTTTGTGAAGCGTTTAGGTGTGGACATACAAGTTTATGCAAAACCAACATCAGCTTCTCTTATATATAAGACTTGATCAAAAGTAATCAAATACATTTCAATATATGTTGTAAAGGCGAGGGGATACGATATAGCCAACCGACAACACTGTCTCAATAATATAGTAACCTCCCTCGGGCGGGAGGTGTCGACGAATATTGAACTATCCTGTCTACGGCCAGCGAGCTATCTAGGACGTACGACGTTGCCATTTTAAACGGTATAGAATATAATGTGGGCATTTTTTTAAAGTGAAGAATGTGGGGTGGAATAATTATTAAAAGTGACAATTTAATGTTACAGAAAGTGAATATCGACGTGAATTCCTTATAAAACCAAAGAATTATAAAACCTGACACTTAATTGTTTATGAAATAAAACTACATGATTATATTGTTGGCATAAAACAATGTGTTTCTTCTTCTCTGAGGTGAATTACTAAATACACTTATAAACTAGAATAGGAGTTCCAATACTCCAAGGCTCGACTTCAGGCTGTTTGAGTGCTATAGACAAAAAATCGGCCTAATATTTTGTAAACATAACTGTATTGGTCTTCCTCATGGGCCCGAATCCTAAATGTCCAGGATATCAATAAAGGAAAGAACCAAGGAGACAAGGTAAAATATCAAAATATATCTTCTACGTTTATTTCTATCACAACCATCGCTGGTGCTGGCCAACATTCATTCAAAACGTGCCAGTGAATCGTGCTGCCACGTATCTCTAGATGTAGGCCTATCTCGTACACACGATGTAGGCCGACCCACCCAATTCCGATTCAATGTTGGGCCAGCGTCGCAGCCCATTTCTGGTTCAATGGCGACAAATTGTCTACGACGCTGTCCCAGCACTACTTCAACACTGATTATGCTGTATACTTAGCGGCAGCACCCCAGCAAACACGTGCCATTCTGATTCACCCAATACTGTTTTAATGTTGGCCCAACGTATTCGACGCTGGCCCGCCATTGAAACAGCATTGAATGATTGAACCGTATTTGGTGGGACTGCCGCATTGCTATACGGGTGACGCTTTCATCCCACGTCACCAGAAAAGCAACTACACAGATAAAACGATACATTGGCCCAATGCCGATGTAATGCTGGGCCACCGTGTGTGACGCTGGGCCAACATTATTCCATCCTAACCTTTTAAGCTCTAATCACGAATATAATCATGAATATATTTTTTCTTAACACTTTTTAAAAACGCAACCATTTGACCTAGTGACATCAAACCTTATATTTTATTTTTTCATAAGGACTGTTTCTCAGAAATGTCAACCGTTTCCCACGCACGACACCACTCTTTCCGCAAATTAGGACACAGACATTATTGCAATAAACCTAATAGGCTCCCGGCCGGGCCTAAATATGACGTGCGAACAAAGAAAAAGTGGAGTAAAGAAGTGATAATTTTATAAAAAATAAAGAATGAACCTGAAAAAGTGTTATATGGCTATAATTTCCAAGACCCACGTTGAGGCATGGAGAAGTGTGACGGAGCCAACCAACCACACTTTCCCTGAGCAAGAGGTAACCTAGATCATACCCAGAGTTTCTGCTAGGAATGTTTGAGTGGAGGATTTAAAATCAGGGGTTTGGGAATCCTTCCCTCCATATTTTTTTCTTTCACATGCTTTATTTGAGAGGATTTTAGTTTTTCAATTTTTAGCATCATAGAAATTCAAATGTTAAAAACACTTTTCTTTTTTCTATGGCATGTTTACCATCTGACATTTTACCACTGTTTTTTTTTCCGTTGGCATTTTTACCATTGGTATTTTTACCATCTGACATTTTTACCACTGGCATTTTTACTGTCTGGCATATTTACCACTGGCATTTTTACCTTCTGGCATTTTTACAAATGGTATTTTTACCTATGACAATCTTACCTATGACATTTTTGGGCCAACATTCAAGCGGCATTGTATAAACGTATCTTGTTTGCTGGGAAAGTTTGATAATAACACAATTCTCCAGAGGACTGTTTAGCATACGCTATCGGTAGATAAATCAGTAGAACTGCAAGACCCTCAAATTAACCATACAATTATCTATAAGATTTGTTGTTCTATTGCTTTAATAGTCATACCAAACAGTCTATATATTTTAATTTACTAGCTAAGCTAATTTTTAATACTTTCATAATAAAGTTGTACTTTAAACAAAAACGTAATATATATGTCAACTCATTTTTATTAACAGTGCATGTATGTTTATCTCCCCCCCCCCCCCGCCAACTAATTAATAAATTACGATATACAAATTACGACGGGGGCACAAGCAGACATCAGATTGTCAGTAAACATCCATCTTGAAACAAACTAGAATATTATTTTTACCAACGCCATTTTAAATATGTTCTAATAGAGAACCTCCGTATTATTTGAATCTAATTCTGAGTAAATTCCATCATGGCTACTGGTAGGCCTTCTTGAATGATGGGTGGAATCATGGCTAGATGCAGCAGGAGTTTCAAACAATGCCTTAGGTATGGGATCATCCGGTGTCACAAAAGAGCCCCGTACTGTGGCAGGGGGATACTTAGACCAATGCACATATTCAGAATGTGTTTTGGTATCGGGTCCTTCGCTGGATTTCGATGCACGTTTTTTGCGTATACATACAACTATGACAACAATGATGATTATTATCACAAATGCAGCCACTCCTAGACCAGCCGCCAGGGGTGCTGTGTTGCTGGAACTCTCGTCGTTCTCTGTAACTGGTTGATTATCATGCGTAGTCACCTCTGGAGATTCGTCAGACTCATAATATAAATCGCCAATATCCATCGAGTACGATTGCCCCACCAGCAACTGTTAAAAACATATTATAGTTTTATAGAAAAGTAACACGTTTATTAAAACACAATCTAAACAAGGCCCGTCGGCGATGGAGAAATAGGCCTCAGCCTCTAATTATTCATCGCTTAAAAGTGAATATCATTTGAAACAAGAGCACACTCGACAATAGTCCGCCACCATTATTGAAGTTATCCGAGAACTGGTTATTAGCAGCATGCAGTACAAAAACCGCACATTTTGTTTAATAGTAAGGTCTAGCTATCTGGCACGGTTTTCCAGTTATTATGCATATTGATGTCAAAAGAGGTCGCAGGTCGGCCATTTTTATTTTAATCAAGTTGCATTTTATCATGGTATATCCCTACCTGAAACAACTGCACATTTTATTCAATAGTAATGATCTAGCTTTCTGGTCTAGTTTTCTAGATATTACAAAAATAATGGCCGATACTCGGCCATTTTGGTTGCCATGACCTAGTTTCTGACCGAATCTTGCCCAATTTCAAAATAATCTGAGCTATTAGTGAAATGGATATATGGTATAAATTTTGGAGTGATACATAAAAACTGTTGAGTGAATCGTGTTAACAGGCAAATTTGTCGATCGGAAGTGGCCCCAGGTCGGCGATTTTGAATTTGATCAAGTTGAAATTTTTCATGGTATGTCCCTACCTGAAACTGCACATTTTGTTCAATAGTAATGGTCTAGCTATCTGGTCCGGTTTTCTAGATATTACGCATATGAAAAAAATAATGACCGATAATATCCCTTGGCCGCCATGACCTAGTTTCTGTCCAAATCATGCCCAATTTCGAACTCCTCCGAGATATTAGTGAAATGGATACCGTATTCCTGCGCATAAACGTGCATGCAATCATAAGTGAAAATCGACTGTTTTAGGCATGGCTCCAAAAATAATCTTCTTCGTTTATAAGTGCATGCACTTATATTCGAATACTACGTGCATGCACTTTTATTCGAAAATTACTACGCATACCAATGTGTAACACTGACACATACTGCCGGTGAGAATATTATCGATATGTGTTGACTTATGTAATCTATTATTAGTATATGTCCATAATAATTTTTTAAAAGTTATTATGTTTGATCGTAAGCACAAACTACATTGTTATTTTTATTTATCGACGAGTAGACAATAAAAGATAATTGCTCCATAATATAGATATGTGCTGACAGTTTAAGCCGTCAAAGTGTGTTTGCATGGGTGTGATAGCTGAAAAGCGTGGACAAATGAGGTGTGATATGACAGCTCAGGTTGTGTCACCTATCTTCTGGAGTCACCCCCCCCCCCCCCAAGCTAACTTCAAAGTAACAAGCCTGTCAGTAATTACTAACGTTAGCTTAGTTTACTTGGCATTGGAATAAATCAAATAATTACGATTTTATAGATTTTGAGGAAATTTAAAATTTATTTTTATGTTCGAGTATAAGTGCATGCACTTATTTTCGAAAACTAAGTGCACCTCCAAATACAGGTGCATGCACGTTAATGCGCGGGGATACGGTATATGGGATAAATTTTGGAGCGATACATAAAAAAATGTTGAATGAATCGCGTTAAAGAGAAAATTTGTTGATCGAAAGTGGCCTCAGGTCGGCTATTTTGAATTTGATCAAGTTGAAATTTTTTATGGTATATCCCTACCTGAAAATAAACATTTTGCTCTATAGTAATGGTCTAGCTATCTGGTCCGGTTTTCCAGAAATTACGCATATTAAAAAATAATGGCTAATAATCGGCCATTTTGACCGCCATGACCTAGTTTCTGTCCGAATCTTTCCAATTTCGAACTCATCCGAGCTATAGTGAAATGGATATATGGTATAAATTTTGGAGCGATACATAAAAAAATGTTGAGTGAATCGCGTTAACGAGAAAATTTGTCGATCGGAAAAAAGTCAAGGGTCAATGGGTCACAGAAAGGTCAAATGTGAAATTATTCAAGCTTTAGTCATGATTAACCTGTAGTGAAGTTTAATGTGCATTTCACTTACGCGAAACAAGTTATAGTGCTAAAAGTGGCGGACAGACGGACGGACGGACGGACGGACAGACAGACACACGCATCTGCCAAAATTTTGGCTGAGGCCTAAAAATGATATTGATGCAAAATTTAAAAATCGTATGTTTCTAATCGTTAATTACTTTGACTTTTGCTGGAATTTCTTGTACATCTCTTTTAGTAAGTCTATTTGTTGGCAGTGTTTTCGGTGGAAGACAACGCAGGATGTCGTTCTGTAATGTTAGATTTGTGCATGTCTCGTCTTCTACTGTAACTCTATAGTCCTCTTGTCGGACACCATCAGTCCACCCGTTTCCCTGTCAAAATAATATTGAATGAATTGAATTCAAAAGTAGGGCTAATGTAAATTATGGCAACAGCGTGTGATCTCGCTGTAAATAATATTTGAATCACACCCACTGACATGTAAATGTCGCTAGACTATCTGTATGTATACACTACGGGGTGACCCACAAACAGCATGATCTAGGGACCGAGATGGTTGACATGGCACTGAACTTCACTTGGTAGGAAGGTATTTTCCCTTCGCATTTTCCTAGAACAGTTCATTTCGGTTACACAAAAACAGTAAAGTGCTGCTGGTTGTCGATGATAGCCCTTGTCGTGGTTTATATTTGGCGTTGACACAATTTACATTTTCTTAAAATTCACTTGATAGAACATATTTAGGAATAAACCCAACCATTTCAATTTTTCTAGATGGCTGCCGTCATCCATTTTGTTTTTAATGAATTCTTAATCGAATCATGCGAAATACGTAGAGAACCACCACGTCAATTTCTAATGCAGTCCACCCAACTGGTCATAAGATATCGCGCTCGCAATCTTTTTGAGTGGTAATATTGGTAATACGCTTTATTGTCCACGCGAAAAAAATACATGAAGAATTCCACAGGCATATATATGTCTAGTTAAAGCGATACAATCAGACCAAATTCATCTTTTATATTTTGGCTCCATGATAATGTACATGATATGTCAACATGTACATAGACTAGAATTGCGTAAGTGTTTTTTTAATTTTGTGTAACCGCGTTCACCAGTTGACCAGTTAAGCGAGAAATATGGACGAGATTTAATTTCGGACATGCATGTCCAAAATAAGAAATGCGAGAATAAATGATCATGGATAGAGCTTTCGGCACACTTGTTACGGTGCCACAGCAACCCAATATTAAAAGACTTCCACAATTATAATCTATTGACATCTTCACATAATATGTGAACATTAAGAATATTATTAAATATTATTGTGGACATATCAAGAAGCGAAAATAAAATCGTGGCTTTTGAATGATTTTTGGCCTGATTGTGTGGCTTTATTATGGCAAAGAAAAATGAAAAAAATTCTTTGGGTAACGTTTCTGTGAGAGCCAAGTTGATTTGCGGATACGACATGCATACACTATAAGCATTATGATTGGAGGTTTAAAATCATAATCATGGATGCTGATTATATCAACTTAGCAATAGTTACAGCCAAACAAGCTGCTTTGATAGTATTTAGAATAAAAACATGATTTTCTGATTATAATGAATCTACCTTAATTTCTATGAAGGCATCTGGCTGAAACGTTTGACGTCCCACCCATTCTGTGATAACAGGACCTGGTCTGATTTCCAAATCCGTCTCGAAGTGAAATATTTCCAAGTTGAAATCATACGTGCTTAAAGGTATTTCCCCGTCGCCTGGTTTAAGGAGGCTGGTCAGGTTTGGAGTAAAGCAAATCAGCTGCACGTACGACCCTGGCAAGCAATCCTTAAAAACAACGATTATTGGGATATAATTTTATTGTAATAAATTGTAGCAAAATAATCTTGCGTTGTATTGAAATATAAATGTATAATATAATGTTACTCCAAAAATACCAATGACCTTTTCTATAGACAACTATTACAAATTAGGGCACGGGCGCCTCTTTCAGAAATTCTAAGTACCAAGTGCAAATTATAGTCGTTTTGGGTCATGGGTGAACATTGCAACTATTTATAATTTAACATTGAAAGTAATACGATTGATAAAATCCAATCTAAAGCTCAACCTAATCAAAAAATTGAACAAGTAGATTTTCGAATTTGGACAATTTGATTTTCAAGTAAAAATACATTGGAATATACAACTTGAAATAATAATCCTCTGTGACATACTATGAGAGGTTTTTGATTCACTGATACTTGTTTTAGATGTAGGCTACGCATGCATGTATAATAATCCTGCGAGCGCTTATATATTTTACCATTTGTATTATCATGAATATCATATAACAGTTATTAGCAGTGAAATATGTGTTCAGTCAGAGATAAAATTACTATAGTATTAACTCTTACACCGATAAGCACTACCCCCTTTTATTCAACCCTTTAAGCCCCCACGATGCATTGAAGCTTCATTTACATCCCTGAAAACATACTTAATTTTCCTATGAAGCTAGTTTACCAATACATGGTAATTTTCTTGTATTTCTCACCAACTTTAGGTCATCTTCATTCACTACAAGTCGAGAATTGCGACAGCAATTTGCGGCTTGTAGTGGATGGAGATGACAATGGTAAATTCAGGCTCGAGAGGGTTAAGCCTTTCATCACCTGTAATATTATACAATATGAATAAAAAAGGTGTGTTAAACATCCACCATATTAACATATGACATGTCCCATTTTAAGATGACAATATTTCAAGCTGACTGATTTGACTGATTTTGTTTGTAGTTGTCATTTTATTCAATTATTATCGTCCATCAAGCTAGCGATGTTTTCATGAATTTACAGGCTCGTGCTGATCGAGAATATACAAAAAAACTTTCAAAATCCCATGGTGAATGATGCTGTATTGGAGTATATATATTAACAAGATTAGAAATTAAAGAATAAATCATGCGAATAAAAAAGGCAGCTGGACTATAAAATAGAACTAATTCGTGAAAGGAATGTATTCAAATTATTATTCCTGTTTGGCTATTTTTTAGGTGTTAAACTTTGTAAATTTATTGTTCTTCACAACCCATCTAGCTCCCAGCATTTTTATAGGCCCAACTATAGTAATGTTGAATCCAAACGTTTTATGCGAGTGTATAGCTTTAAGCGATTAATTGTTACTTGGAACGAAATGCGTGTTTAAACATCAATATTTGCAAATGCTACGTTTCAAATTAAACAAATAAGTACTTTCCCCCTACCTGAGGTTGTGGGTCGTGGTAGTGACACACAACTTGACGCTGGTGCAAAATAAAATTATTTAATTTAGCGCTATAAAGGTTAAATTAATAAAATATGGGTATTTTTACCTACTGGAAGTTGTGGATCGCGGTAGTGAGGCACAAATTTCAAGAGGGTAAAAAATAAATGAATTGATACCTCAGCTGCTAAAGGTTTAAGCTTCATGTGATTTATACCCAAGTGTATTACTCACTGATGTAAATGTTGTAGTCTGCAGGCCTACTGTATCCCGCTGGAATACAATGACTGTGATCTGTGGGTCAGCTTCCGCATCCAGAGACCTACCCGTCAACGTCAACCTCTGACCACCACTGCAAAACAAAAGACAATTAACGCCAGCCTCTGACCACCACTAGAAAATAAAAAGACAATTTCCGTCAACCTCTGACCACCACTGCAAAACAAAAGACAATTAACGCCAGCCTCTGACCACCACTAGAAAACAACAGACAATTTACGTCAACCCCTGACCACCACTAGAAAAAAAACAGACAATTAACGTCAACCTCTGACCACCACTAGAAAACAACAGACACTTAACGTCAACCTCTGACCACCACTAGAAAACAACAGACAATTAACATAAACCTCTGACCACCACTAGAAAAAGACACTTAACGTCAACCTCTGACCACGACTAGACTAGAAAACAACAGACAATTACCGTCAACCTCTGACCACCACTAGAAAACAAAAAAAATAACGACTAGACTAGAAAACAAAAGACAATTAACGTCAGTTTCTGACCACCACTAGAAAACAACAGACATTTAACATCAGCGACCACCACTAAAATACAAAAAGACAATCAACGTCAGCCTCTGACCACCACTAGAAAATACTGTCGATACAATTGATCTCTTAAATTCAACCCTAGCAGGCAAGGTGTTATATATTTGTCACTCAAATAATTGGCACATACAACACTTTGGCTGCTAGCGGAAGATTTGTACTACAAATTACTACTTCCATAGAATATTAGCTATAAATACTCCAGTAGTCTGCTCTGCAATGCCAAAAGGCAGTAACTATACAAGTACCGGGTAAGCAGTTACTGCCTTTTGGCTTTGTATTGCAGTAGCGTGATTGGCATCTCAGCAAACACGAAACATTTGTATAACATTTATACAATGTCGGCCCAGAGTCTTCGACGCTGGTCCAACATTGTACAAATGTTATACAAATGTTTTGAGTTTGCTGGGCTACCATCAATATTTTGACTCACACGTGCCAGAATGTTGTAGGCATTAGGTTGATAACCTCTGGGTCCTCACGATACTCAAAGTAGAACTGAGCATCAGATTCAGGTGACAGGGTCCGAGAACTTAACCGAAGAAGTAGTGGTTCTCTCAGCAGATTAGGTGACTCCAGAGGCGGGATGTCTGCCACCAGAAAACCAGAGCCTTTCTCTCTGTAAATAAACTCATATCATTACATAATTATGTAGGCTATATATAATAATCTTATACATTAGGTCTAACATTTCTTGTTTTTGATTAAAAAATTGGATGTTGTGTCAGTCAACAGGCGCGGATCCAATAGGTTTTCTGCGGTATGCATACTGGAAGACTATCTAACCTTATCTTCCCTACAACATGTACAACAAGAGGGGCCTTCTCCTGTGGTCGCAGACCGAACTGTGTCGATATGATGACTGACTTGCCAGAAAACATGACAAGTTTACATTATTTTAATGTTTTATTTTTAATCATTGTACGTCTTGATAGTATGGAGCATAAAATACGTATCCAAGGTTTCCAAATCAATAAAATAGTTTGTTGTAGAGGATCAGTTAATCAAACAATTTTATGTTTCGTCATTTGAAGCTGGAAATTGCGTGAACAATTCCAGCTTCAATTCTTGAATTACAATTTAGTAGCAAACGACTTAAAAAGTAGCTCGTTGTAGCAATAGCCATTCACATTGTATAAGCCCAACACCGTACACATACGTCAATAAAGTTAGTTACTTATTCCTTATTCCTTATTCAATAAGGAATAAGTAACAGTTACTTATTCCTTATTCGAACGAATAAGGAATAAGTAACCGCTACTTATTCCTTATTCGAAAGAATAAGGAATAAGTAACAGCTACTTATTCCTTATTGGACCGAATAAGGAATAAGTATCATAAACGTAATCTTTATTGGAAAGAATAAGGAATAACTAACTGGTAACGTATTGCTTATTCGTATTTGGATAAGTAACACTAAAACAAAACAAAAATAAAAGAAACAAATGTATGCTCACGCTCCACAAAATATGCTGATATACTACTAGTTCTCTGTGTAAGAAAGAGTTAAAACAATAACCTGGCAATATTGACATGCACAAAGAGCTTTAAAGGTATATTCACGTGTTCAGACTTGAATAAGGAATAAGTAACTGGATACTTAGTCCTTATTCGCGTTTGAATAAGTAACTGGTACTAATACGGTGAAAACCACTTTAAAATACGAAAACACATCTAGAATACCCTAAAAGTCGGCAAAATACGTTCATATACTTGTAATTTTATGAGATAAAAGAGTAAACCACCAATCGGATCGCATAAAGAGTAGTACAAGTCTTGTTACTTATTCGGTTTTGAATAAGGAATAAGTAACTGTTACTTATTCCTTATTCGTGTCTGAATAAGTAACGGGTACTATATGCGGTGAAAAACACTTAAAAATACCAAAATACAGCTAGAAAACATTCAAACACGACAAAAGACGTTCATATACTTGTAATTTGGCGAGATAAATGAATTAAACACCAATCTGATCGCACAAACAGTTGTACAAGTCTTGTTACTTATTCGGCTTTGAATAAGGAATAAGTAACTGGTTACTTATTCCTTATTCGCGTTTGAATAAGTAATTGGTACTAATACGGTGAAAACCACTTTAAAATACGAAAACACATCTAGAATACCCTAAAAGTCGGCAAAATACGTTCATATATTTGTAATGTTATGAGAAAAAAAGAGTAAATAACCAATCGGATCTCATAAAGAGTAGTACAAGTCTTGTTACTTATTCGGTTTTGAATAAGGAATAAGTAACTGTTACTTATTCCTTCTTCGCGTCTGAATAAGTAACGGGTACTATATGCGGTGAAAAACACTTAAAAATACCAAAATACAGCTAGAAAACATTAAAACTCGACAAAAGACGTTCATATACTTGTAATTTGGCGAGATAAATGAGTAAAACACCAATCTGATCGCTCAAAAAGTTGTACAAGTCTTGTTACTTATTCGGTTTTGAATAAGGAATAAGTAACTGGTTACTTATTCCTTATTCCTCATTCGCGTTTGAATAAGTAACTGGTACTAATACGGTGAAAACCACTTTAAAATACGAAAACACATCTAGAATACCCTAAAAGTCGGCAAAATACGTTCATATACTTGTAATGTTATGAGAAAAAAAAGAGTAAAACACCAATCGGATCGCAGAAAGAGTAGTACAAGTCTTGTTACTTATTCGGTTTTGAATAAGGAATAAGTAACTGTTACTTATTCCTTATTCGCGTCTAAATAAGTAACGGGTACTATATGCGGTAAAAACACTTAAAAATACCAAAATACAGCTAGAAAACATTAAAACTCGGTAAAAGACGTTCATATACTTGTAATTTGGCGAGATAAATGAGTAAAACACCAATCTGATCGCTCAAAAAGTTGTACAAGTCTTGTTACTTATTCGGTTTTGAATAAGGAATAAGTAACTGGTTACTTATTCCTTATTCCTCATTCGCGTTTGAATAAGTAACTGGTACTAATACGGTGAAAACCACTTTAAAATACGAAAACACATCTAGAATACCCTAAAAGTCGGCAAAATACGTTCATATACTTGTAATGTTATGAGAAAAAAAAGAGTAAAACACCAATCGGATCGCAGAAAGAGTAGTACAAGTCTTGTTACTTATTCGGTTTTGAATAAGGAATAAGTAACTGTTACTTATTCCTTATTCGCGTCTAAATAAGTAACGGGTACTATATGCGGTAAAAACACTTAAAAATACCAAAATACAGCTAGAAAACATTAAAACTCGGTAAAAGACGTTCATATACTTGTAATTTGGTGAGATAAATGAGTAAAACTATTCTAGATGTGTTTTCGTATTTTAAAGTGGTTTTCACCGTATTAGTACCAATTACCTATTCAAACGCGAATAAGGAATAAGTAACCAGTTACTTATTCCTTATTCAAAGCCGAATAAGTAACAAGACTTGTACAACTGTTTGTGCGATCAGATTGGTGTTTTACTCATTTATCTCGCCAAATTACAAGTATATGAACGTCTTTTGTCGAGTTTTAATGTTTTCTAGCTGTATTTTGGTATTTTTAAGTGTTTTTACCGCAAATAGTACCAGTTACTTATTCAGACGCGAATAAGGAATAAGTAACAGTTACTTATTCCTTATTCAAAACCGAATAAGTAACAAGACTTGTACTACTCTTTATGCGATCCGATTGGTGTTTTACTCTTTTTTTCTCATAACATTACAAATATATGAACGTATTTTGCCGACTTTTAAGGTATTCTAGATGTGTTTTCGTATTTTAAAGTGGTTTTCACCGTATTAGTACCAATAACTTATGCAAACGCGAATAAGGAATAAGTAACCAGTTACTTATTCCTTATTCAAAGCCGAATAAGTAACAAGACTTGTACAACTGTTTGTGCGATCAGATTGGTGTTTTACTCATTTATCTCGCCAAATTACAAGTATATGAACGTCTTTTGTCGAGTTTTAATGTTTTCTAGCTGTATTTTGGTATTTTTAAGTGTTTTTACCGCAAATAGTACCAGTTACTTATTCAGACGCGAATAAGGAATAAGTAACAGTTACTTATTCCTTATTCAAAACCGAATAAGTAACAAGACTTGTACTACTCTTTATGCGATCCGATTGGTGTTTTACTCTTTTTTTCTCATAACATTACAAATATATGAACGTATTTTGCCGACTTTTAAGGTATTCTAGATGTGTTTTCGTATTTTAAAGTGGTTTTCACCGTATTAGTACCAGTTACTTATTCAAACGCGAATAAGGACTAAGTATCCAGTTACTTATTCCTTATTCAAGTCTGAACACGTGAATATACTTTTAAAGCTCTTTGTGCATGTCAATATTGCCAGGTTATTGATTTAACTCTTTTTTACACAGAGAACTAGTAGTATATCAGCATATTTTGTGGAGCGTGAGCATACATTTGCTTCTTTTATTTTTGTTTTGTTTTAGTGTTACTTATCCAAATACGAATAAGCAATACGTTACCAGTTAGTTATTCCTTATTCTTTCCAAATAGAATACGTTTATGATACTTATTCCTTATTCGGTCCAATAAGGAATAAGTAGCTGTTACTTATTCCTTATTCGTTCGAATAAGGAATAAGTAACGGTTACTTATTCCTTATTCCTTATTGAATAAGGAATAAGGAATAAGTAACTAACTTTATTGACGTACGTAACGTACTATTATGACTATGCTTTATTTTAGTAGCGGTATGGGCCTAAGCAATATATAATTTCTCAAAAACATGACGAATGCGGTGTTGAAATTGATAACGAATTATTCTAACCGCCAATGAAATGGCATTTTTGCTCCTGCCTAATCTAAATTATATGATTACATTTTAATGATATATCATGTAATGTTATATCCTAACGGTATATCAACGATGACGGTACTAAGCACACTTCATGTGGTTAGTGATTTGAACCATCCCTTCACATTATAAATATGGGGTGATGGGCCTAGTCAGGAATCTAGCATTTTTATGTTTAGACCTACTGTAACAATTTCATAAATTTAATAAAATTATCTCACCTGCGTAAATTAGCGGCTACAATGTTTCTAATAAAGAGGATGGGTAGTTTTTCCCAGCCGCCAAATCCCCTGCCTTTGATCTTTATCTGCGTGGATGTTGATTGAAGGCCATGACGTGGCCACATATCTGCTACCACAGGCACTGTATGGGAAAGATAAATATAACGAGTCAAATGTACCACAGGGACTGCGTGGGGAGGATAAATATAATGATTCAAATGTACCACAGGGACTGTATAGGAGGGGGATACACATAATGAATCAAATGTACCACAGGGACTGCATGGGGAGGATAAACGTAATGAATCGAATATACCACGGGGACTGTATGGGAAGGATAAACATAATGAATCAATTGAACCATAGAGGCTGTATGGGAGGAGGATAAACATGAAGAATCAAATGTACCACAGGGACTGTATGGGGAAGATAAACATAATGAATCAAATGAACCACAGGGACTGTATGGGAGGATAAACATGATGAATCAAATGTACCACAGGGACTGCGTGGGGATGATAAACATAATGAATCAAGTGTACCACAGGGACTGAATGGGGAGGATAAACATAATGAATCAAATGAACCACAGGGACTGCGTGGGGAGGATAAATATAATGAATCAAATGTACCACAGGGGCTGTATGAGAGGATAAACATAATGAAGCAAATGAACCACAGGGACTGCGTGGGGAGGATAAGCACAATGAATCAAGTGTACCACAGGGACTGAATGGGGAGGATAAACATAATGAATCAAATGTACCACAGGGGCTGTATGGGGAGGATAAACATAATGAATCAAATGAACCACAGGGACTGCGTGGGGAGGATGACCATAATGAATCAAATGTACCACAGGGGCTGTATGGGAGGATAAACATAATGAATCAAATGAGCCACAGGGACTGTATGGGGAGGATAAACATAATGAATCAAATGAACCCCAGGGACTGTATGGGGAGGATTAACATAATGAATCAAATGTACCACAGGGACTGTATGGGGAGGATAAACATAATGAATCAAATGAACCCCAGGGACTGTATGGGGAGGATAAACATAATAAATCAAATGTACCACAGGGACTGTATGGGGAGGATAAGCATAATGAATCAAATGTACCACAGGGACTGAATGGGAGGATAAACATAATAAATCAAATGTACCAAAGGGACTGTATGGGGAGGATAAACATAATGAATCAAATGTACCACAGGGACTAAATGGGAGGATAAACATAATAAATCAAATGTACCACAGGGACTGAATGGGAGGATAAACATAATAAATCAAATGTACCACAGGGACTGTATGGGGAGGATAAACATAATAAATCAAATGTACCACAGGGACTGTATAGGGAGAATAAACGTAATGAATCAGATGTACCACAGGTACTGTATGGGGAAGATAAACATAATCAGCTGTGATGAGGATGCAAATGTTTATAGTGTTAGTTTGTTTGTTCGGCTGCATCAAATAAGGGTGTTAAAATGTCCATCCAATGCTACAATCAATCAACCAAACAATCAATCAAGAAAGAAAGAAAGAAAGCAACAAATCAACGAATGAACAGTAAAGAAAAGTTTCTTCAAAACCTATATACCGAGAAGGGAGAATGAACACTGCATTCTGCACTCTAACCATAATACCATAATCATCAAAATACAATATTTTTAGTTACCCTCTGCGCAAGCGCCGTGAACACATTGAGCCAATCCGCAATCGTCTGAAACATAAAATAGGCAGATAATTGAACTGTCATGTCCTTTTTGAGCTTTACAGCCATAAAATGCTATTTTTTTTTATTATTTTCGCGACCATGCACCTGAATATCCCTGTGGAATAACCAAAACATTCGAATTAGAGTAACGTTACTGTGTGCCTAATTTCAGTCGTATATTTTAAAAGTTATCAACTGATCATTAATGTGTTTGTTAACTTACCTCTCTTCAAACGAACCAGATTTGTCTCTATAAACAAAATAAAAATAATTACTAATTTTTATTCATAGCAAAAATGCCTATCCAGTAAAGATAGCACACAGGGTCATATTAGTATATGTTGTTCTTGACAAAACAAATCTACTTTCGACATCCGAAATAGTTTTAACTAAGCCGTTTATGACGTTTTCAATATGAACAACCCCTTAACCCTTAGAGCGCTGAATTAATTTGTAGAAAAACATCGCAACCAAAGGGGTTTTCTCACCTTAAAATCATCATACATGTCTTAGTTAGCTCTTTCCGATTCATTTGAATACCAATTATGTTATGGGTCTACAGCTATTAAAAATATTTTTACTCTTACAGTGCCGGGATCGACTTTAGTCGTCAGAAGCTGACGTCTACAGACGTCAGATTCTGTCGACTAAAGTCTATCCCCACGCTGTAAGGGTTAAGCCTTCACGATGCATTGAAGCATCATTTTACATCCCTGAAAACAGGTTTAAGTTTCCTACAACTAAAGCATTTCAGAAAAAAAATCCATGAAACTATTTTGCCAATACATGACAATTTTCTTCAATTTATCCCTCACTTCAAGTCATCTTTATCCACTACAAGTCGAGAATTGCGACAGCAATTGTAGCAGATAAAGATGATAATGGTAAATTTAGGCCTGAAAGGGTTATATAATTGGTCTATATAGATTTTATCAAAATATGCCAGCACTACAACTGTAAGGCAAAGAAGTATTATGTCACTGTGGATATATACCACCTGGAAAAGGTGATGCATAAGCTACAGTGAAATCATATATTTTTCTTCGTGAAACAAAATTAGGTGTTTTATTAAAGGGACTGGCCCACGCTAAAATCATAAAAAAATCGGTGATTTTATTTTGGCTTCTTAATATGACCATATGATGTAAACATGTCCATAGACTAGAACTGCAAAAGTTTTTTTAATTTTTGTGCTGCGCACTTACCAGT